>AWOL01S0017815.1:0-34298 GCA_000715115.1 Nicotiana otophora
GTGTAGACATCATAACCACCTACCGAATCAACAAATTCTGGAGTCTCCTCTCCTGACATGAACTATTACCTCATTCTGAACTGAATAACAATATTCGTTTTTTAATATACCTTATATAAATCTGATTGTATTGAATTTCAGGTCTAATAGTCTCATCTCACCCAGTATAGGCTACACAGGCAATAAGCCACTTCAAACACTGACTAAGATCTCATATGACACCAAAACTGGGCCAACAAGCTACAAACTCAAATGCGATACATAAGGAGAAACGAACTCTGAAAATGGAACTTCCCAGCCCTCATAATGAATAAAATGGCCGAACAGACACTATGAACTCTCCTTAGAGAATGGGAAACAAAATACACATAAACAAATATATGCAATGATAATCAATATCTCACTGTTGCGGCATGCAACCNCAATGCATAATATGGAACCTGAGGTCTGGGAGTAGCCTGAACACCACTGGAAGCTGGAAGTGCTGAATGAATAGGACGGTTCACATAACCTCTACCATGATGGGCTACAACTGGGGCACGAGAAATATTATATGTGCCAGAATCTCAGGGTCTCTTAGTTTCCCTCTCTTCCCTCTCCCGAGTCCGCATACCTTCCAATCTCCTAGAAATTGACACCACATGTTGGTATGTGATGTCCATCTCTAGCTCTCGGGCCATACTGAATCTGATACTAGGGTGGACACCCTCAATAAATCTGGAAACCCGCTCTCGAACAGTAGCAATTAAGGCTGGTGCATGCCTAGCCAACTCACTAAATCGGACTGCATACTCTGACACGGTCATAGAACCCTGGCGCAGCTGATCAAACTCTGCGCGCCATGCATCTCTAAGAATTTGAGGAACATACTCCCTTAAGAACATATCTGAAAATTGAGTCCAATTGAGTGAAGATGCCTTAGCGGGACTATCCAACTCATATGCCCGCCACCACTGGTAGGCTGCTCCTCTAAACTGGAATGCCATGTAAGAAACCCCACTGGAATCCATAATACCCATAGTACAAAGGATACGGTGACATTCCTCCAGAAAACCCTGAGCATCCTCTGAAGCTAAATCGCTGAAAGTGGGAGGGTGGTACTTCTTGTACCTCTCGAGCCTGAGCTGCTCCCCTTCTGAACCTGTTGTCCTAATCTCAGGTCGAACTGGGACAACTGGCTGCACTGGTATAACCTCTGGGGCATGNTAAGAAACCCCACTGGAATCCATAATACCCATAGTACAAAGGATACGGTGACATTCCTCCAGAAAACCCTGAGCATCCTCTGAAGCTAAATCGCTGAAAGTGGGAGGGTGGTACTTCTTGTATCTCTCGAGCNGAAAATTGAGTCCAATTGAGTGAAGATGCCTTAGCGGGACTATCCAACTCATATGCCCGCCACCACTGGTAGGCTGCTCCTCTAAACTGGAATGCCATGTAAGAAACCCCACTGGAATCCATAATACCCATAGTACAAAGGATACGGTGACATTCCTCCAGAAAACCCTGAGCATCCTCTGAAGCTAAATCGCTGAAAGTGGGAGGGTGGTACTTCTTGTACCTCTCGAGCCTGAGCTGCTCCCCTTCTGAACCTGTTGTCCTAATCTCAGGTCGAACTGGGACAACTGGCTGCACTGGTATAACCTCTGGGGCATGGTCAACTTGGGCCCGTGGCTTTGGAGTACAGGCGCTAGGAGTCTGTGCTCCTCCCCCGGCCTGAGATGTGGCAGGAGCAAGTAGAATTAACCTTGCCTGAGCTAAAGTGCCAAACATGCTCAAAACCTGGGCCAGAGTCTCCTGAAGTGCAGGAGTAGTAACAGGCGTCTCGGGTGCCTGTTCTCAGACTGGAGCTACTGGGTGGCTCTGGTGCAGCCGCTCGTGCAGGTGCTCTGGATGCACCACGTGGTCTTCCTCAGCCTTTGGCTCGGCATTTGCCCCGACCCCGGCCTCTTGCGGCTCCAACAGGGAGCACGAATGTCTGATCATAGGATCCAGTTGTTCGTGTCCTCACATCTGTGAGAGAATAGAAAGATAATGGTTTAGAAATTTGAATTCAATAATTGCGCATGATAAGGAATCAAAGAAGTGAATATTTTCCTAACAGTTCCATAGCCTCCTAAAGATAAGTACAGACGTCTCCAAACCGATCCGCAAGACTCTACTAAACCTGATTGTGACTCATAACACCTATGAACCTAGTGCTCTGATACCAACTTGTCACGACCCCAAATTCTCTCTGTAGGAGGTCGTGATGGCACCTAGTCTCTAAGACTAGGTAGCCTATCAATGCGAAATAATAATAGATATCTGAAATCAATGAACTACAATTCAAACAATTGCAACTCGCAAAATCCGGTAGAAATAAGTCATAAGCTTCTAAGAATTTATTCTCTATGTCTCTATACATCAGAGTCTAAAGCAAATACGGAAGACAACATAGTAAGAGAGTAAGGGACTCCGGAGTATGCAGACGCTGGCAGATATACCTCGAAATCTCCTCGTACAGCTAGTTTATGATGCATGTTCTAATAAGATGTACATGGATCTGCACAAAAAGAAGTACAGAAGCGTAGTATGAGTACACTATAGCGGTACCCAGTAAGTGTCAAGCCTAACCTCGGCAGAGTAGTGACGAGATCAGGTCAGGCCCTACTAGAAATAAATAATGGCATGATAAAATATTTTACAATATAATAAAATAAAATGACAATGGAAATAAATCAAGAAGTAGGTCACCATTTGATTACACAGAATAATGGCAAATAATACCTCGTGGAAACAAAACAAAATTGCTTTTCAACTTTAAGAAATTACAACAATAATCAAAGGCAATTGCGGCCATAAATCAATATCAACAAGGGCACTCCCAAGATACCGTCTCGTAGTCTCAAATTATAAATAGAATCACAATATCTTATTTTCTTATATCACCGCGGGAGCCTTCACAATTTATTTTAAAGAAAATATTTTTCCCAAAATAGCATCCCGCGTTTTAGCCATCCTTATCACACTGCATGACTTCTAGTAGTTTTCCCAACTAGCCATGCGTATCAATCCATTCTTATCTCACTGCATGCCTTTCAACACCCAAATCTTATACCACCGCATGCGAATCAATATCACAATATATCACAATTTGTACCTCAAGTGCCCAAATAATTCAACAACAATATTTTTCACAATAAAGAGCTCACGGCTCATGCCAAATAAATCAACAATAATATTTTTTTTTCACAAATAAGAGCTCACAACTCCATCACAATGAGTACAAAAATCTTACAAAAATATTCAGGAATAAATAATTCAACAAAATAATATTTTAAAATCTTTAATTTGTTGCTTAAATACCAAATTTAAAAATGTCAAATACTTTGTATTAATAATATTTAATTTAAATAAAAGTAACCTTCAAATAATGCACATAATAAAAGAAACCAAGTACCAACTAAATAAGTAACAATTACCAGGAAAAAGTCAAGCAATTTAAATTATAAACATTTAAATAAATGATGAAGAATATAACAAGGTAAAATTATTTAATTAATATACAACAATGATCTACACAATTTAAAGACATAATCTTTCACATTTAGCCCGTGTACACACTCGTCACCTCGTGTACACGACTTTCAATATATTTCAATTTATCACTTCAATAGCAATCCTACGGAAAATGTCTCCCACACAAGGTTAGACAAGTCACTTACCTCGACTTGCTCCAATATAATCAAGTAGTATACCTTTTCCTCGATTTTTTGACTCCGATCGATTCGAATCTAGTAATAATTAATTCGATACATTCAACAAAATTTATTGGAATTAATTCCATAAGCAAAATATAAATTTTCCATAAAATTTTGAAATTTAACTCAAAAATAGCATGTGGGACCCATGTCCCGAAACCTGACAAAAGTTACAAAATCCGATAACCCATTCAATTACGAGTTCAACAATACTAATTTCACTCAAATCCGACTCCGAATCGATGTTCAAATCCCAAAAATTTATTTTATAAAATTTCTACAATTTTCCCCAAATTTCCATATCAAATATTGATTACATGATGAAAACAACGATATATTCATGTATGTTAACCTAATATGAGTTAGAATCACTTACCCCGATGAATTTCTTGAAAAATCCACGAATAATCGCCACAAACCGAGCTCCCAAGGTCCAAAATATGAAATAATACCCTAAACCTCATTTAAATAGTACACCTCTGAACTCCCAATGTGCGGTCCGCACAATTCCAAGTGCGTCCGCACATCCCATCTCATGCGGTCGCACAAAAATGGTGCGGTCGCATCCTTTTAGTGACAGCACTGCCAGGCCTTAGTATTTTAGCCATAACTTTCTCTACAGATTTTCAAATTATAATTTCTTTATCTTTCTGAAAACTAGACACGAAGAGCTACAACTTTCATTTTAATCATCTCACAATTTCTTGTAGATAAAAATCTATAAGCTTACGAATTCGGACCGGCGAATCTGCACAACTCCCTGGAGTGAGCCCGCGGATAGAATTGTGCGGTCTGCGCCCCTCCTCTGAGGTTCGCACTTTTCTGCTGCGGTCCACACTCTTATATGCGGTCCGCACCTCTCCTTCGCCTCAGCACCCAAAAATGTGCGGTCCGCATCCCCAAAACTACCAGAACAATATCAGAGTGCCGTAATACCCGGACTCGCTCAAAACTCACCCCGAAACACCCCGAGACCCCCGGGACCTCAACCAAATATACCATCAAGTCCTAAAATACCATACGAACTTAGTCGAGTCCTCAAATTACATCTAATAACACTAAAAATACGAATCACATATAGATTCAAGCCTAATGAACTTTAAAACTTTCAATTTCTACAAACGACGCCGAAACCTATCAAATCAAGTCCGATTAATCTCAAATTTTGCACGCAAGTCATAAATGACATAACGAAAATATAAAAAATTTCAGAACTGGATTCGGACCCCGACATCAAAAAGTCAAAACCCCGGTCAAACTTTCAAACTTAAATTCCTATTTTAGCCATTTCAAGCCTAATTTAACTATGGAGTTCCAAATAAAATTTCGAGCACGCTCCTAAGTCCAAAATCACCATACGGAGCTGTTGGAATCATCAAAATTCTATTCCGGGATCGTTTTCTCAAAATGTTGACCGAAGTCAAACTTAGTATTTTAAGGCCAACTTAAGGAAGCAAGTGTTTCGATTTCCACCCGAACACTTTCAAATTTCGAACCAACCATTCCCGCAAGTCATAAATTAATAAAAGTACATACGGGGAGTTTTATTTAGGGGAACGTGGTTCTAAAAGTTAAAATGACCGGTTAGGTCATTACAAAAAATTTCCAAAACAGGGATATATGACAACTATAGTATAATAATAATGAAATCAATGCATCCTCTCACAGAAACAGTTACTCAGTCCTCCCACTCGCTCAACACTCAACTCGCACTCAGTCGATACCTGCGCTCACTGGGGGTGTGTACAGACTCCGGAGGGGCTCCTTCAGCCCAAGCGCTATAATCCGCACGGACAACTCACGTGCTGCACGGACAACTCACGTGCTATAATATCAATATCTCGATCCGCACGGATAACTCACGTACTGCATGGACAACTCACGTGCTATAGTATAATATATGTATCCGCACGGACAACTCACGTGCTGCATGGACAAATCACGTGCTATAGTATAACATCTGGATCCGCACGGACATCTCACGTGCTGCACGGACAACTCACGTACTATAGTATAATATCTCACAATCAGGCCCGCACCCTCACTCAATCATAAATCTCTTAGTCTCTCGGGCTCTCAATAATCATGAAATCAGCCCAAAAAATAATGATATGATGCATCAATAATGAACAATAGAGACTGAGCTAAAATAAACAAGTAAATTGTGCTGCACAATATTGTCCAGGCATTCCTTCTTCGCGAACGCGACAGATCCCTCGCGTTCGCGAAGCACAAAATTGTGCTGTCCAAATTTCTTCTTCGCGAACGCGAACGCGATGCTTTACTGACCTCAGGCCTTCGCGAATGCGAAGCCTCTCACGTGATCGCGTAGGCCAACGCGTTTGGTCCAACCCCAGCTCCCTCTCTTCTTCGCGAACGCGACTACCCTCTCTCATTCGCGATGCACAACCTGTCCCAACTCTCCACAAACGTGTCCTCTCCTTCGCGAACGCGAAGAGCAAATCTTCGCTGCCCTTCAGTTCCTCTTCGCAAACGTGAGACTCCTCTCGCGAATGCGATGAAGGAAACCAGATAGTGCATCAGAAAATTCCAGCAGCATTCCAAGTCCAAAAAGTTATCCGTTAACCATCCGAAACTCACCCGAGGACCCCGGGACCTCAACCAAATACACCAACAAGTCCCAAAACATCATACGAACTTAGTCGAAACCTTAAATCACATCAAACAACGCTAAAACCACGAATCATACCCCAATTCAAGCCTAATGAAACCAAGAATTTTTAACTTCTACATTCAATGCCGAAACCTATCAAATCAAGTCCGATTGACCTCAATTTTTATACACAAGTTATAAATGACATAACGGACCTATTCCAATTTTAGAATCGGATTACGACCCCGATATCAAAAGTCAACTCCCCGGTCAAACTTCCAAACTTAAATTTTTATTTTTTGCCATTTCAAGTCTAATTTAGCTACGGGCTTCCAAATAATTTTCTGGACATGTTTTTAAGTCCAAAATTACCATATGGAGCTATTGAAATCATCAAAACTCTATTCCGGGTTTGTTTACACATAAATCGATATTCGGTCACTATTTCAACTTAAACTTTAAACCTTAGAACTAAGTGTTCTAATTCATTCCAAAACCTCACCAAGTCCGAACCAATCATCCCGGCAAGTCACATAACAACTGCAAAGCATAAATTGAGAAGTACATGGGGGAAGGGGTTGTACTACTCAAAATGACCGATCGGGTCGTTACAACTTAATACATTTTTATTTTGGTGTTCTTAATTTAATGACTGTACTCTTTATCTTAAAAACTTTTGTACCAGCTTTTCATAAGTCTTTTGTTAACATGTAAGTTCTTGTTTCATGGATTTGATGCTTGCATTTCTGACTTAATGTACAAATAAATTTTGTACAAGTTATTTGGATTAGGCATTTAATCTAAGTTTTTATCCCTTTTTATTTACGTCTTTAATTGTAAGTATTATATTTTTATCTTGAACACAATTTAATTCGTTCTTGGAAAGTGTCAAGTTCATTTAATTCCATGTAAGAAAAGAATCATCCTTACTTCCCTGTAAAATTATTTTAATGTGAATTTGTTTGTTTTCTAAATTAAGAATATTATAACTCAAAAATAATTATTTATGGATAAACATATATCATTGTAATATTGACAAACCATGTTATCTCTCAGTTATATACTATTTCTTCAAAATAACATATAAAATACTATTATTTTATGTTGAATAATAGATAAAACTAAAGTATATTTAGTTTGGAAATTGATGTTGAATATAATTTGGTGATATTTGAAGAAGAAGAAAAATAGTATTTGAAGTTAAGTTGAAAAAGCTTATTCAAAAACCACGTTCCAATTTATCATTTACATTGTTTCCTATAAAAAGAGATTAAAAATTATATATGAACCGAAATATTATTGTGAGCAATGTTAATACAAGTTAACACACTATGCCTACTTTGCTTGGACTTCTAAACCAACAACAATTCAGGTATAAGAATTACTATAATACATATGAAGACTTCTTTATAGAATTAGCTAAATAGAATCAACATTTATTATTTTTAGGAACTTACACTATTGTATAAAATTATACTATATTTTAATTTATAATTTTTTTAATAATATTTATGTGATTTTCGAAAGGTCTTTACTCATGATTCGGGATACACGCGCAACGCGCGTATTCTAAGACTAGTATATACTATATTAAAAGCACAAATGCCCTTAACGAAATGTCGTTAGCCTTTTTTACCCTTTAAAAATAGAGTTTGTATTGGACAAAACAGTCATTTAACTTTATTTTTTAACTATTTGGACTTTAAAATCAGCCAAATTTTTAGTTATAAAAGTTTTCCTTATTTGAACTAATTATGAAGTCGTCGTAATTAATTCGCTTTAAAACTTTTCTTATTCAATTAACTATGAAGCCATCAGAATTAATTTACTTTTCGATTCTATTTGTATTTGGTTTGTTTAGTCCGTATCTATTAATTCCTGTCATGTTATATTATTTATTATTTATGTTTCCTTTATAACGAATACTACCGTCATCATGAAATCCAAGTAAAAATATGTCACTAAAAAATTTAGGTTTAAAAGTTCTTTTGAAAGTCAAAAGAGTGTCACCTTTTTATTCTAAGACTTGGAATGTCACGACCCAAAATCACGCCACAGGCGTCGTGATGACACTTACTTTTTAAGATTAGATAAGCCGATTTTATAACAATTCAAGCCATTCTTTTAAACCAACAGTGAAAATAATTACAAATATAACAACCTCCCAAGACTGGTAATACTGAGTCATGAACTCTAACTGAATACATGAAATGATCTCAAGGATCGAATACTCAATACTGTTTGAATAATAAATAACAGTACAATAAAATGGAAAGACTCCAAGGAACTGCAACGACCAAGCAGCTCTACCTTGGATTCTTGCGATCCCACTCTAACTCTGTTCGAGTCCGATATCTCCAATACTTGGCGCTGCATAAAAATGTGCAGAAGTGTAGTATGAGTACACCACAGTCGGTACCCAGTAAGTATCAAGACTAACCTCAGTGGAGTAGAGACGAGGTACAGTCAAGACACTCACTAGTCTAATAACCTGTGCAATATAGTATACAAAATAATAGGAAATAAATAACAATAAAGGCAATACAAATCAACCAGTGATATGCCTGGCATGGCAACAAGAACACTATTAATATTGCTCAATAAATAATAAATACAAGTACACCCATTTAAATCAAGTTCTTCAAAGAAATAACTTTCACATATAATTCTTCCAAATAACTCTCTTTCAAATATAATTTCCTCAAATGAATATCTTTCGAATATAATTCTTTCAATAAATCTTTTTCAAATATAATTTCCTCAAATAAATATCTTTCAAATACTACTTTTTGAATAAAAATCCTTTCAAATAAATATTTTGAATATAATTCTTTCAATTAAAAGTCACCATGTGACACCTCATTTCATAATTATAAAAATACGGGTCTGAGCCCTTTTCATATTTTCACGGCACTTCGTGCCCATAATTAAATCATCATATTTTTCCAGCACCTCGTACCCATTTTTCATATCACATCTGCACGGACAGTTCACGTGAAAATAATAAAACTATCATATTTTTCCCGGTACTTCGTGCTCACGTTACATATCCCAACTGTACGGACAATTCACGTGCCAATATCATCATTATTTACTCACGGCACCTAGTGCCACAATCAATTCCAAGGATATAATAAAATCAATTAATTTCATAACAAATAGTCCAAGGCTCCACACAATGTATATATAACCTCAAAATCAATCAACAGAGATAGAAATTAATCAGCATAAGGCAACACCTTTATTAATCCAAATTTAAATAATTATATTAACACTTCTTCTTAAGCTTGCTTAATTAATTATTTATATAGGAAATATTCATAATGAAATTAAATTTCAAGAAATGTCAAACCATCGAACTCACGTAATTCACATAAATATACAAGTAATAATTACATCGAATTGTCGTATAAAAATAAGTTCAATAAATGTAATTCGAGGGATGGCAATTAGATGATTAAATATATGCTAACAATTATCCAATTTACTACAAAATATGCACAAGACTTTAACTCAATAAATTCTGCACATATAAGCCCGGGTACGTACTCGTCACCTCGCATACACGGCTTTTCACATTTCACAAATGGTACATAAAACTCAATGCTTAAGAGGTAATTCCCCCACTCGAGGTTAGGCAAGACACTTACCTTTTTGAAGTTATGCCGATATTCCAAAATTGCCTTCTTGCTTGAATTGACCTCTGAACCGCTCTAATCTATCCAAATTAATTGTATAACTTCACTAAACTTCATCGGAAACAATTTAGGATAATAATATGTCGACTTAAACATTTATTCTGAAAAGTCAACAAAGGTCAACGCAGGGCCCGCATCTCGAAACCCGACATAATTTTCATAAAATACGAACACCCATTGCGATACGAGTTCAACCATACCAATTTTATCGAATTCCAACAACAAATCATCCTCTAAATCTTGAAATTTCGTTTTTAGAAGATTTTGCAAAAATCTTGATTTCTTCCATTTAAATCCGAAATAAATGATGAATATAATCATAGATTCATGAAATATAAACACTTTGGGATATAGGACACTTACCCAAGTCAAAGTCGTGAACAACTCCTCTAATATCGCCCAAACACCGCGCTCCAAAATCCCAATCGAAATATGGAAAAATGACCAATTTTGGTCTTTAATGATTATGCCCAGATTCGCACCTGCTGCAGTCAAATTTGTCGCACCTACGAGCTCGCTTTTGCAAGAAAATTCTCATTTCTGCAACGTCCACTGGCCACTGCCCTCTCGCACCTGCGGAAGAGCTTCCGCTTCTGCGGTTATGTAGGTGCGGGAAATTCTTCGCACCTGCGACCTCAGTCATGCCCAGCCAATTGCGCTTCTACGAGCTTCATCAAGCTTCTGCGATGGTCGCACCTATGCCCATAGTTCTGCAGGTGCGATTCCAACAGCTGCTGCCATTTTGCAGCAGCTTCCTTCAAGTCCAAATTGCTCCATTAACCTTCTTAAATCCATCCGAGGCCCCCGAGACCTCAATCAATTATACCAACATGTCTCAAAATACAAAACAAACTTAATCGAGGCTTCAAACCTCGTCAAACAATGCCGAAATTACGAATCGAGCATCGAATAAAATTTTGAGTTTTCAAATCTTTCAACTTCTATATTTTGCGCCGAAACGTATCAAATCAATCCGGAATGACTTCAAATTTTGAACACAAGTCATAAATGACGTAATGGAGCTATTCCAATTTCCAGAATCGAAATCTGACCTCGTTATTAAAAATTAACCCTTCGGTCGAACTTTTCAAAAATCTTCTATTTTCCAACTTTCGCCAAAATACGGCGAATTGTCCTACTGACTTCCAAATCCAAATCCGAACATACGCCTAAGTCTAAAATCATCATACGAAACTATTACCATCATCGAAATTCTATTCCGGGGTTATTTACTCAAAAGTTAACTCTTCGGTCAACTCTTTCTATTTAAACTTCTAAATAAGAATTGTTCTTTTAATTAAATTCTGAATCTTCCGAAAATCAAACTTGACCATACTCGCGGGTCATAATACATATTACGAAGCTGCTCGAGATCTTAAGTCATTGAACGGGACGTAAATTCTTAAAACGACAACTCGGGTCATTACATTCTCCACCTCTTAAACAAACTTTCGTCCTCGAATGTGCTAAGAATTATTCTGAGGTTACCAAATTGATGATTTTACTTTTACACATATACTTACGGTTGAACCACATTACCGCGTTTGAGATAAACCTGACAACACTATCTCAATTGAGATTATTTCTTTTATCCATATTCGTAAACTTTAAGACCAAATTTCTTACACTCCAAACATTTTCAAAAAGTCTGATTTTCACATCAACGCACAGTATCAGTCTCAACTACTATAGCAACTCGTGCCTATGCACACATCAACTTATCTCTTCTATAATTTCGGCAGAGTCTCCCCTGTAATTGGGCCCATCCACCTGCTAGAGTAACACCAAAACAACTCCTAACAACACATCCACAGCCCCACAAAGCACCACAATGTATATATCAATAATGCTAATCTCAGCATTACAAGCACTACATCATCATGATAATATCAGGACATGAAGCACATCATATGTATGTCCATCACCACATATCTAGTCTTAATAGTTGTTCATAATCGATTACAACATCACCAATTAACATCATATTAACCAAAACCTCATTTCGAATTTTCACAATACTGACAGCAAAATATGAGGCATGAAGACCTCATAACTATTTACACGACTTAACTAGTCACATTTAATGCCACCTGGGCACTCACCTCGTAGTTTAAAACTCAATAATTATAGCACAATTATGGCACAGAAACACATAAAAGAATTATCACGTAAGCCTATCAAGCATAACTCCCTATTAGTAGTACTATAGTACAAATTAAACTTCACAAAGGGAGAATTTAAACTCATAAATATTTCACCACAAGGACCTCGTCCTTATATAACTTTCACTACAGCTTGTAGCCCGGTTTAAATATTTCACATCATATAAAAAATACGAGAATCTCGTCCTCAACTCCGAATCACAACTATTTTGCACATTGTGCCAACTGAAATTTCAATTTTCTTTCTTTCTTCTTTTCAATAAATCTCGTAAATATTTTTCATAACACATAATGAACCCTCATACCGGTAGGGCATATAATTCATAAAATTGGAATCAATTATTCTGAAACACATCAAACCCATTGTAATGAAAAATAAAAATTACTTTTGGACTTATAGCCCTCAATGGTGCCCAAAAATAAAAATGACAGACACGGGCTCACATCTTCTAATCTTCTAACAGAGATAAACATATAAGTGGATCACAAAATTATGAAGCTTACCCATAAGCGGAGCATAACAGGAGGACTCATCTCAATATTCAGAACCGAATCAAATTAAGGAAAAATACCCCTTTTTATAACAAATTAGGATCATACCTATAATGACACTCTCTGGTGTAGTGGCCTCTGCCATACCATAGCAAATATATCAACGGGCTAGGTCTCCCCCTCTAGGGCGCCCTCTACCCACCCGTCCTCCACCTCTAACTCGCTGTGTACGTGGAATATTAAATACACTGGGGCCCATAGCCTGAGTGTTCTGATGAAATACACTTCTCCCAAGTCTGAGACAATCTCTCATGATATGCCTAATATTATCACACTCATAACAACCCCTCTGAGGTCGCGACTGCTCGTACTGAATCTGTGCCGGATAACTGGAATAACCACTGTAAAACTCTCGTGTTGGTGGTGCACTATAAGAACTTACTGGAGTACCCTGAGTAATATTATGTGCGGAATGAGCTGGCCAACTGTTCGAGCCTCCACCATAATGGGTCATAGCCGATGAGTAAAATCCATTGAACCCTCCAGAGCTTCGAGACGTTTGGCCTCTTTTTACTCCCTTTCCTCACCTAGAACACCCTCAATCCTCCTCGCAATCTCCACTACTTGCTAAAATGGAGTATCAGTTTGCAACTCTCGAGCCATGAATATTTTAAGATCATAATCGAGCCCCTCAATGAATCTGCGAACTCGCTCTCTGACTATAGGTACCAAGATAGGTGCATGACGGGCCAACTCACTGAATTTAATAGCATATTCTGACACTGCCATAGTGCCCTGACGCAACCGTTCAAACTTTGTGTGCCACACATCTCGAAGAGTCTGGGGAACAAACTCTTTCAAAAATATTTCTGAAAATTGAGCACAAGTTGGTGGTGTTGCATCAACTGGTCTACCTTCTTAATAAACTTGCCACCAATGATACGCTGCACCTGACAACTGAAATATAGTAAAGGCAACTCCGCTCACTTCCATAATACCCATGGTGCGGAGAATACGGTGACACTTTTCTAGAAATCCTTGGGCATCCTATGAAGCTGTGCCACTGAAAGTAGGTGAACTATACCTCTTAAACCTCTCAAGTCTCTTTTGTTCTACTTTTGATGCCCCTGGCATGATCTTAGGCTGAATCAGAATAACAGGTTGTACCGGTACTACACCCGAAACTTGACCAATATGAATTCGCTACTCTAGAGTACTAGCGGTAGGAGTCTGAACTCCTCCCCCAACCTGTGAAATATTTGGTGAAACGGAGATCAATCCCACCTGAGTCAATGTACCAAATATGTTTAGGAATTGTACTAAAGTCTTCTGAAGTTCATGGGTAACAACAGGTGCTTCTGGTGCCTGTCCCCCAATTTGAGCAGCTGGCGGCTCCTCAACTAATGTTCTGACAGGTGCTCTAGTCGAGGCAGGTGCCCTTCCTCGGCCTCTACCTCGGCCTCGACCTCTTACGGCCCTAGCAGAATGTGCGGGTGCCTAGTCAGTTGACCCGGTAGCATGTGTCCTCACCATCTATGAGAGAATAAAGATACAAAGGCTCAAATTCAAAATTTAATAATTTTCGCATGACAGGAATGAAAGAAGTGGAAATTTCCTAACAGTTCTATAGCCTATCGAAGACAAGTACAGACGTCTCTGTACCGATCCGCAAGACCCTAGTAGACTCGTTCGTGACTCGTAGAACCTATGAACCTAGAGCTCTGATACCAACTTGTCATGATCCAAAATCCTACCACAGGCGTCGTGATGGTACTTAGTCTCTAAGACTAGGTAAGTCGATTTTATAACAATTCAAGCAATGTTTTTTAAACCAACAGCGGAAATAATTACAAATATAACAACCTCCCAAGACTGGTAATACTGAGTCACGAATTCTAATTGAATACATGAAATGATCTCAAGGATCAAATACTCAATATTGTTTGAATAATAAATAACAGTAAAATAAAATGAAAAGACTCCAAGGAATTGCAACAACCAAGCAGCTCTACCTTGAATCCTTGCGATCCCACTCTAACTTTGTTTGAGTCCAATATTTCTAATACCTAGCTCTGCACAAAAATGTGCAGAAGTGTAGTATGAGTACACCACAGCCGGTACCCAGTAAGTATCAAGACTAACCTCAGTGGAGTAGAGACGAGGTACAGTCAAGACACTCACTAGTCTAATAACCTGTGCAATATAGTATATAAAATAATAAGAAACAAATAATAATAAGGGAAACACAAATCAACCAGTGATATGCCCGGCATGGCAACAAGAACACTATTAATATTTCTCAATAAATAATAAATACAAGTACACCCAATTAAATCAAGTTCTTCAAATAAATATCTTTCACATATAATTCTTCTAAATAACTCTCTTTCAAATATAATTTCCTCAAATGAATATCTTTCAAATATAATTCTTTCAATAAATCGTTTTCAAATATAATTTCCTCAAATACATATCTTTCAAATACAATTCCTTCAAATACTACTTTTTGAATAAAAATCCTTCCAAATAAATATTTTTAATATAATTCTTTCAATTAAAAGTCACCGTGTGACATCTCATTCCATAATCATAAAAATACGGGTCTCAGCCCGTTTTATATTTTCACGGCACTTCATTCCCATAATTAAATCATCATATTTTCCCGGCACCTCATGCCCATTTTTCATATCACATCTACACGGACAGTTCATGTGCCAATAATAAAACCATTATATTTTCCCCAGCACTTCGTGCCCACGTTTTATATCCAAACTGCACTGACAATTCACGTGCCAATATCATCATTATTTACTCACAGCACCCCGTGCCCACATTTCTTTTCAATCCGCCTGGCAATAGCCACATGCTCTCAATTTCAACATAAATCAAACTATTATCAATTTACCAACAACAAGACAAATTGCACAAGTATAAAAATAAACACAAAGAAACTCACAACATCACATAAAAATCACAAACGCAATAACTCCACATCATCACATATCATCCCTGACAATAGCCAGCCTTATCTCTTCTTTAGCCACCCTTATCACTCCAATAATAGTCTCATTTATCCCTCCGCCATGACAATATCAATAGCCACCCTTATCGCTCTTATAGCCACCCTTATCTCTTATATAGCCACCTTATCGCTCCTATAGTCACCCTTATGTAACGACCCGGCTTGTCGTTTTAAGAATCAACGTCTCGTTCAATGGCTTAAGGTATCGAGCAGTTTCGCAATATGTATTATGACCCGCGGGTGTGGTCGAGTTAAATTACTGAAGATTCGGAATTAAATTAAAAGAACAATCCTTATTTAGAATCTTAAATGCAAAGAGTAGATCAGAGAGTTGACTTTTGAGCAAACTACTCCGGAATGGAATTTTGATGATGTCAATAGTTCCATATGGCAATTATGGACTTAGGAGCATATCCGGAAAATTATTTGGAGGTTTGTAGTAGAATTAGGCTTGAAATGGCGAAAGATGAATTTTTGGGAAGTTTGACCGGGGGGTTGACTTTTTGATATCGGGGTCGGAATCCGATTCTGGAAATTGGAATAGCTTTGTTGTGCCATTTCTGACTTGTGTGCAAAATTTGAGGTCATTTGGACGTGGTTTGGGAGGTTTCGACGTCATTTGTGGAATTCAGAAATTTCTAAGTTCATTTGGCTTGAATCCGTGTGTAATTCATGTTTTTGGTGTTGTTGAAGGTGATTTGAAGGTTTGACTAAGTTCGTATGATGCTATGGGATGCTTTGGTATGTTTGGTTGAGGTCCCGAGGACCTCGGGTGTGTTTCGATTGTGTTTCGGATCATTTTGGGATACTTTGGATGTTGATTTGCTGATATCTAGTGTTGTTCTTCGCGTTCGCGAAGAAGGATTTGACTTCTGGGATTTTTTTCTTCGCGTTCGCGAAGAAGGAAATCTCTGTTGCAATAGTCTAAATTTGGAGGTCCATATCTCGCAATCTATAAGAAATTTGGAGATGAACACAAATATAAGGTTGTAGCCCTTTGTGTCTAATTTTCAGAAAGTTAAACCATTTGTCATTTGGAGTTGTGTATCAAAAGTTATAGTGGATAAACTATAGGCTATCTGGGAAGAGTTTGGAAATATCTGTTGCACAAGGCTAACTTTGGAAGCTTATATCTCGCAATATATAAGGAATGAGGAGATGAACAACAAATAAAAGTTATAGCCCTTTGAGTCTAGCTTCCAAAAAGTTAAACCATTTGTCATTTGGAGTTTTGTACAAAATGTTATAACTATTATACTAGAGGCTGTCTAACAAGAGTTTGAAAATGGTTGTTGGAGAATTTGTTCATCGCGAACGCTGGGGAAGGGTCGCGAACGCGAAGAACAAATCCCTGGGCAGCAGAATAAAGTCCAAATTCGTCTCATTCTTCCATTTTTGGACCAAGGAAGCTCGGGTGAGGCGATGTTTCGAGAGTTTTTTAAGGAAAACATTAGGGTAAGAATGCCTAACTTGATTTTGGTTAAATTACATGAATCTAGTGTTGTTTTTATCACAAAATTAGTGAATTGGGTTGAAAATGGTAGAAATCCTCTAGACTTTAATTTAAGATTTGAAGGGCGATCCATCATCGGAATTTGATAATTTTGGTATGGTTGAACTCGTATCGGAATGGGTGTTCGGATTTCATAAAACTTTTGTCAGGTTCCGAGGGGCGGGCCCCGCGCTGACTTTTTAGAATAAAATTTTAAGTTGATATTTTATTATCCGAAATTATTTCTGATGAATTTTAATGAAGTGGTAAAATTAATTTGGATAGATTTGAGCTGTCCGGAGGTCAATTCAAGCAAGAAGGCAATTTTGGAATATCGGCATAACTTCAATAAGGTAAGTATCTTGCCTAACCTCGAGTGGGGAAATTACCCCTTAGGAATTGAGTCTTATGTGAAAATTATGTGATTTGAAAGCCGTGTACGCGAGGTGACGAGTACGTACTAAGGCTTATATGTGCAAATTTTATTAGTTTAAAGTTTTAGGCATTCTTATGTATTAAATTAGATAATTGTTGGCATTAGTAAATTCTTGAATTATCACGCCTCATTCCTTATTTGTCAAGTTTGTATTTTATATAATAACTTGGTGTTATTGTCATTTGAATTTTATGTGAATTACGTGTGTTTGTTGATTTGATATTTTTCTTGGAATTAAATTCATGATGGAATCCTTATCTGCAAATATTTATTAAATAAGTTTAAATTGAGGAGTTAATATAATCATCAAGAATTTGGATTGATGAAGGTGTTGCCCTATACTGAGTATTTTTCACCTCTGTTGATTGTTTTGAGGTTTTATATACGTTTTGTGGAGCCTTGGGCTATTTGTTGAAGAATTTATTGATTCTGCTACATATTTGGAGTTTGATTTTGGTCAGTTGTAAATTGTGATATGAATTGTTGTATTGTGTTGTGGTTTAAACACTCTCCTTGATGTTATTTATGCTTTCTACCTTGCCTGTTAATGATATACATGTGCTTGGTAAGGAAGAGTGTAATGCACGAAGAGTGATACCGTGCCATTTGAACTATATTATCATGCAAGGGAGAGTGTAAAGCACGAAGGGTAATGCCGTGCCATTTGAGAGTATAAAGCACGAAGGGTGATGCCGTGCCATTTGAGAGTGTAAAGTACGAAGGGTGATGCCGTGCCATTTGAGAGTGTAAAGCACGAAGGGTGATGCTGTGCCATTTGAGTGTGTAAATTTCATTTATATTATCAGGTAAGGATGAGAATAAAAGCACGAAGGATGATGCCGTGCAATTATTTTTATATTATCATATATTCATCGCACGAAGGGTGTTTCCGTGAAGGCGAGGACGAGAAAAATACATTATATTGTGATATCATTTTGTTGTGTATACATTCATGCCTTTATCTTGAGATGTTATTGTGCACCTTTGTTTTCTACGTGACTTGTAGTCGTTGTTGCTTCATGTGTGCCTCCACTTTATTTCTTTTATTGTTATTGGCATTTCTCCCACCTAATTGGTACTGTTATATGTATGCACGGTGAGAAGATATAAATGCACGAAGGGTGTTACCGTGCCAATTGATTTGATCTACATATATGTATTGGGTGAGAATGAGACAAGTGCACGAAGGTATTGTCGTGCCATTTGATGTGATACGATGAACATATTTCTCACACCATGAAAGTTAAATGAGGTGTCACAAGGTGACTTTCATTTTAAAGAATTATATTTGAAGGATATTTACTTGAAAGAATTATATTTGAAGGATATTTACTTGAAAAAATTATATTTGAAGGATATTTACTTGAAAGAATTATATTATAAGGATATTTATTTGAAAGAATTATATTAGAAAGATATTTACTTGAAAGAAGTATATTTGAAAGATATTTACTTGAAAGAATTATATTGGAAGGATATTTACTTGAAAGAATTATATTCGAAAGATATTTATTTGAAAGAATTATAATGGAAGGATATTTATTTGAAGGAAGTATATTCGAAATATATTTATTGAAAAGGATTATATTCTAGAAACTTTTATTGAAAAACTTGTAGATAAAAGATGTATATTGAAAGGACTTGATTAATTGGTTGTACCTGTGTTTATTATTTGATTGAGTAATATTTTGCGGTATTCCTATTGCCTTGCTGTTTAAATCACTAGTTGATTTGTGTTGCTATCACTGCTATTTGTTTTCTATTATTTTGTATATCATATTGCACATGTTATTAGATTAGTGAGTGTCTTGACTGTACCTCATCTCTACTCCACTGATGTTAGTCTTGATACTTACTTGGTACCGACCGTAGTGTACTCATACTACACTTTTGTACATTTTTATTCAGAGCCAGGTATTGGAGATATCGGACTCGGACAGAGTTAGAGTGGGATCGCAAGGATTCAAGGTAGAGCTGCTTGGTCGTCGCAGTTCCTTGGAGTCTTTCCATTTTATTGTACTGTTATTTATTATTCAAACAGTATTGAGTATTCGATCCTTGCGATCATTTCATATATTCAGTTAGAGTTCGTGACTCAGTACTACCAGTCTTGGGAGATTTTTAAAATTATTTCCACTTTTGGTTTCGACACGTGTATTAAATTATATCTTTATAAAAAAAAGGCTTGAATTATGATTATAATCGACTTACTTAGTCTTAGAGACTAAGTGCCATCACGATGCTTGTGGTGGAATTTTTGGGTCGTGACACCTTATCACTCCGCACAGACAATATTCCAACATACATAACAACAGTGAAATGCCTCCCTTATACCCACATAATAGTAACAGTGAAATGTCACCCTTATATCCTTAAAATAATAACTCAATTAATACAATAATTTACACGGAATATTATCACGGCAACATAACAAAATCAATTCATATTATAATTTTCCCAATGGCCACAACCAATTCCAAGGATATAATAAAATCAATTAATTTCACAACAAATAGCCCAAGGCTCCACACAATGTATATAAAACCTCAAAATCAATCAACAGAGATAGAAAATAATCAGCATAGGGCAACGCCTTCATTAATCCAAATTTAGATAATTATATTAACACTTCTTCTTAAACTTGCTTAATTAATTATTTGCATAGGAAAAATTCATAATAAAATTAAATTCCAAGAAATATCAAACTATCGAACTCACGGAATTCACATAAATATACAAGTAATAATTACATCGAATTGTCGTATAAACACAAGTTCAATAAATGTGATTCGAGGTATGGTAATTAGATAATTAAATATATGCCAACAATTATTCAATTTACTACATAATATTCCTGAGACTTTAACTCAATAAATTTTGCACATATAAGCCCGGGTACGTACTCGTCACCTCGCGTACACGGCTTTTCACATTTCACAAATGACACATAAGACTCGATGCCTAAGGGATAATTCCCCCACTCGAGGTTAGGTAAGACACTTACCTTTTGGAAGTTATGCCGATATTCCAAAATTGCCTTCTTGCTTGAATTAACCTCCGGACCGTTCAAATCGCCTCTCGAAACTCGACATGATTTTTATGAAATCCGAACACCCATTCCGATACGAGTTCAACCATACCAATTTCATCGAATTCCAATAACAAATCATCTTCTAAATCTTGAAATTTCGTTTTTGAAAGATTTTGCAAAAATCTTGATTTCATCCATTTAAATCCGAAATAAATGATGAATATAATCATAGATTCATGAAATATAAACACTTTGGGATATAGGACATTTACCCAAGTCAAAGTCGTGAATAACTCCTCCAAAATCGCCCAAACACCGAGCTCCAAAATCCCAATCGAAATATGAAAAAATGACCAATTTTGGTCCTTAATGATTCTGCCCAGATTCGCACCTACGGAAAAATTTGTCGCACCTGCGAGCTCGCTTTTGCGAGTTAATTCTCGCTTCTGCGTTGTCCACTAGCCACTGCCCTCTCGCACCTGCGGAAGAGCTTCCGCTTCTGCGGCTACGCAGGTGCGGGAAATTCTTCGTACCTGCGACCTCAGTCCTGCCCAGCCAATTGCACTTCTGCGAGCTTCATCTCGCTTTTGCGATGGTCGCACCTGCGCCCATAGTTCCGAGGTGCGATTCCAACAGCTGTTGCCATTTTCCAGCAGCTTCCTTCAAGTCCAAATTGCTCTGTTAACCTTCTTAAATCCATCCGAGACCCCCGGGACCTCAACCAATTATACCAACATGTCCCAAAATATAATACAAACTTAGTCGAGACTTCAAATCACGTCAAACAATGCCGAAATTATGAATCGAGCATCGAATAAAATTTTGAGTTTTCAAATATTTCAACTTTTATATTTTGCACCGAAACGTATCAAATCAATCCGGAATGACTTCAAATTTTGAACACAAGTCATAAATGACGTAATGGAGCTATTCCAATTTCCGGAATCGAAATCGGACCTCGTTATCAAAAATTCACCATTCGGTCGAACTTTCCAAAAATCTTCTATTTTCCAACTTTCGCCAAAATACGTCGAATTGTCCTACTGACTTTCAAATCCAAATCCGAACATACGCCTAAGTCTGAAATCATCATACGAAATTATTGCCATCATCGAAATTCTATTCTGGGGTCGGTTGCTCAAAAGTTAACTCTCCGGCCAACTCTTTCCATTTAAGCTTCTAAATAAGAATTGTTCTTTTAATTAAATTCTGAATCTTTCGAAAATCAAACTCGACCACACCCGCGGGTCATAATACATATTACGAAGCTGGTCGAGACCTTAAGTCACTGAACAGGATGTAAATTCTTAAAATGACAACTCGAGTCGTTACATGGAATCTTTCTAAATTTACGTTACTCCTATTCTCAATTCTCCATGGACGCTTGGTTAAGCACTTCAGTGCAATTATCAACTCATTACATAAATCCATTTAAAGAAGTTTGCCAACACCTTTGTAAGAAGCCACTAAATTCATATTTTCCATTGTTGGAGTTTGCAACAGTGAAGAAAGAGGGAAAAAAGGCATTGTGCTGCTACTGAATTCACTATAAATTTTTCGAAAAGGTATCATCAATTCTCTATTATGTTTTAATTTTCTTCAGTTTTTTTATTTTATGTTAATTTTTCCTTCCTTTTTTCCCTTGAATATGTCTTCTTCCAATATACCGTAAGAAGGGGAAAGAATCATACTGATTATACATATATACTTTGTCTATTTGCAACAAAGGAAAAAAAAAAGGAAAAAGGAAAAGAATGCAAATAATCAAACACACAAAAGATCGAAGAATTGACAATAAAGAAAGAATGCCCTCAAAGTATAACAATATTCTTAACATATCTTAAGTAAATAAGAAAAGAAAATATTAAAGAATGAGTGATGGTTAGATACATCATTCAGATAATAAAAAGAAAATTATTTATGTAGGTAAAAGGTTTTTGTAATTATATACTGTTTACCCGAAAAATGAATAGAGTTGAATTTATACGTAGTTCTAAGGATATGTGGCACAACTTAATACAAATTGCATGGAGAAATAGAAATATAAACATGGATTGCGAAGAATGTGAAATAGGTAAGGTTGTAAAGAAAAATGAATCTTAGGACTCAACAAATAGAAACAATTTAAGAAGCCTCCAAGAATGATTCTTTACTATGGGAGAATATAATGTTATTATTACAATGTAAGCTTGGGAAAAACCCTCCTCAACAGAAATGGTAACCATGCCTTTTTATAGTTAAGGGACTTCGCTCTAAGCATAATAAAATAAACACTCAGTGGGAGACCCATGATAGATCAGCTTTTCCACAATTTCTGCCAAGATTCTCTCTAGGAGATTGCAACGGCTTTTGTCTGCGAGCTCGATCTTGCTTAGAGCCCTCGATTTTGGTTTGAGTTCGATCTTGACTCGAGCTCCCGGTCTTGGCTCAAGCCCGATTCTTGCTCGAGCTCTCGAATTGATTCAGGGTCAATGTTGGTTGGTCTCTAGATTATAAGTATTATAGATTTACTCTGCATCATAGTTCGATTTGGATTCGAGCTCGATAATGATGCCGAACTCGACGTGGATCGGCCCCCCGGGTTCGAGGTTTGTTTGTTCCATCTTTGGAATCTTACTTCGATTGATCATCGTTCGAACTCGATCGGACATGCGAAGGCCGAAATCGATTTCGACCGTATACAGATAGTCCTCTCGTTTCTCAGAAAGAATGTGGTGAGAAATGATATGATTTTTTAATGGCTCGATCGGACTATAACCTGACGTTTCCATCGAGTTAGACCATGACGCATGTGGTCGGCCACCGCTGATACTGAACCGCCATCGCTTGAACCTACAAATAACCCTTTCTTTTGTCGTTTACCACTTTTACATCTTCTATCTTCCGAATTTCCCAGTTTCTTTTTCGTATTCGCTAACTTACCCGTAAATCTGTGATTTCTTTTTGCAAAAGCCCCTCTTCAATTCTACCAAATCTTTATCACTTTCCTCTATTCCTCACCTCTGAATTCGAAAATGGCAAAAACATCACAAACCATTCTTCAGAAGGAGAAGGCTTCATCTTCACAATGTGCCGCCGATGATACACCGGCAGAACCACGGCCTGAGGAGTGCGTTCCCGTGGCGTGTGTCCTTACTTCTGATTTTAAGGTCGATAAAGGCTCATTGGTCCCTGGCCGATGTGAACCAGTATCGAGGTACATATGTTCGATAACCGATAAACACCTCCAATAGCTAAAGCAAGATTGCAATTGGGATAAAAAAGAAATAATGATTCCTTCTTCTGAAAAAGATATCACTTCTTACGTGAAAGGGTTTTTGAATGTGTATACTTATCCTTTCACGTTAGGTCCCCTCGATCCCGTTATTATTGACTTCTGTCGTCAATACCAAATAACCCTAGGCCAGGTCCATCCTTCGTTTTGGCGGATCGTTGTCCTGATCCGATATTTCGTGAGCAAAATCGAAGGGATGTCGTTCACCTTCGACCATCTTATCCTATTGTATCGCCCTCGACTTTTTCGAGGAGGGTTAATAAAACTTCAGTGTCGGGCTTCCAAGGCTCTGCTCTCGAGTATTGACGAGGAGAGGGATCGGGATTGGATGGGCAGGTTCGTTCGAGTGAGGACTTCGGACTTGATTCCGACCGAAAAGATGCCCATCCCGAGGAGCGGAATATGAAACGTAAGTGTGATCCTGATGTTGCTTCTATTTTATTCTTTCATTTCTTTTCTCATCGACACTCTTCTTTTTGTGATGTAGCGGTTCCCTGGATGTCCGGAGCAGTTTTTGATCTCAAGAACTGGGTACGAGCTCTTGTCTCGACACATACGCCGAGCGCTCATGGCGCGATTTGTCAAAGGGTTGGTGGGAGGCCAAAAATCATGGTAAGCCCCTTTCTCGTACTCTTTGATAGTTCGAACGAGGTAGTTTTCGAATATCTTAACAAAATTTTCCATATGTAGGTCTGGGTAAAGATGCGGTTTTGAGGCCCTTGTCCAATGAGGAAAAAACTTTGGCCTCTGTCCCAAAGCCAGTGAAGGAAAATAAACGGAAAAGAGCCACCGTTCTTGAAGATCCAAAATCAAAGAAGAGGACGGCTCGTAATCCGAACAAGAATGCCATTCATTTGACCGTGGAATCAGTTCTGCATCTAAGGGATGAATATGAAGAAGAAGAAGAAGAAGAAGAAGAAGAAGAAGAAAATGATGGGTCCGTGTTGGCGGCCCGAATGAAGAGAACCACCCATGCCCCATCGACTGCTGGATCGATGACGCTTCATGAGGCTCCGCCTCGAACTGAGGATATACCGGAGAAATATTCGGGTGGAATCCCCGAATTATCGGAGATCAAAGATTCATCTCATCGGAGCCGGCGGATGGGGGATATGTCTGAAAGGGCCCTCGAATCCCTTCGAACCGAAGAGAATACTCCAAGTGATTCTTTTGGGGCAGCAGCAATCGAAGATTCGCCCCCCTTTCCCATTTTTTCTGGAGGGGTGGTTCGGGAAGCTCAAGCTCTAGGGGGCCTCGATCTAGACAGGCCTCACAATGGAGAGGATCCCTTTCGTGACATGTTTACCAGTGTTGAGGACGTTGCCGGTACTGGTGATGAACCGGATCTTTTTCATGGGGTGCGACAGGCTTTGAATCTGGTAAGTCTTAAAATTATTTTGTCGGTATTATCTTCATGTTTACTTTTCGTTAACTTCGTTTCCTGTTTCTTTTGTAGGCAGCGGCAGTTTATCGAGAAACATGTTCTCGGTCCCAAAACGAGCTACGTCGATATGAGGCTGACCTTCAACAGGTTACTGATGAGAGGAAATCCCTAACACTTCTCTTAGGGCAGAGAGAAGAGGAAATAAAAGACCTCCGAGCTGAGTTGGCCAAGGCTTATCGAGATCAGACCGGCTTGTTTGAGCAGGTAATGATACTTTTAAAAACCTATGGGCTTGATACCGGAATGATGGCTGAATTTTCGGTCTCACAGTTGCAGCAAAAAATTGAGATGATCGGGAAGCTTCATGAGGAGGTCGACGTGATAAAAGCGGAGTCTTTGTAGTGGAAAAAAGGTATGGACCGCTTTGCTGCAGAGAAAGAAACTACTCGAGCCCAGTTATCATCGGCCGAAACCCAACTTCAAAGAATGAATCAAAAAGGCTCGGTTCAAGCAAGAAGAATAGAGGAGCTCGAGGCTCGGTTGGCCTCTGTACTTGCAAAGGCCGAATCTGATGCCGAAAAGGCAAAGGTCGATACAGATGCACTCGTGGTCGTCTATCGAGCCGATGCTGAAGCTACCCAGGTTCAAGAAAGAGAGGCAGCCGAGACCGCCGATGCTCGAGCATATTGGGTTGCCAAATTTGCTAAGTGCCGATCTCGGAGGGAAACCCTTGAGGAGATCCATGCTCGTGGTTTTGATCTCGTTGAAGAGATAAAAGGGGCCAAAAACCTTGAAGCCGATGTTGAAGCCCTGGTTTTCGATGGCGATGATGATGACAATGATGATGATGATGATGAGAGTGAGAGCGGATCCAAGAATGGGGGGGAGCCTGATAGAGAAGAGACTGCTCCTGAGGATGACCAGGAAGCTTAGTCCTTAATTTTTACGTTGTAATCAATCATGTAGACTAATTTGTATATAGACAATTTTGCCGACTTGCTTCTTTTTTGTGAAAACATTCATACTTAGTCAAATTTGGACTTCGTAGCCTCTATAATCGAGCGAGGACCTGAAGTGATGTAGCCTTTAGGCTTATTAGTTGAGTCAATGATTCGAACTCGAAATCATGTAGCCCGTAGGCATAATGGTCGAGTGAGTGCTTACTTGAACTTAAAATAAAAGTAGCCCATAGGCTTAGTAGTCGAGTGAATGATTCGAACCCGATGTAATATAGCTCGTAGGCGTAATAGTTGAGTGAGTGCTTGCTCGAACTCGAAATAAAAGTAGCCGTAGGCTTAGTAGTCGAGTGAATGATTCGAACCCGATGTAATATAGCTCGTAGGCGTAATAGTTGAGTGAGTGCTTGCTCGAACTCGAAATAAAAGTAGCCGTAGGCTTAGTAGTCGAGTGAATGATTCGAACCCGATGTAATATAGCTCGTAGGCGTAATAGTTGAGTGAGTGCTTGCTCGAACTCGAAATAAAAGTAGCCGTAGGCTTAGTAGTCGAGTGAATGATTCGAACCCGATGTAATATAGCTCGTAGGCGTAATAGTTGAGTGAGTGCTTGCTCGAACTCGAAATAAAAGTAGCCGTAGGCTTAGTAGTCGAGTGAATGATTCGAACCCGATGTAATATAGCTCGTAGGCGTAATAGTTGAGTGAGTGCTTGCTCGAACTCGAAATAAAAGTAGCCGTAGGCTTAGTAGTCGAGTGAATGATTCGAACTCTATGTAATACAGCCCGTAGGCATAATGGTCAAAGCAGCCTGTAGGCTTAATGGTCGAGTGAGTGCTTGCTCAAACTCGAAATAAAAGTAGCCCGTAGGTTTAGTAATTGAGTGAATGATTCGAACTCGGTGTAATATAGCCCGTAGGCATAATAGTCGAGTGAGTGCTTGCCCGAACTCGAAATAAAAGTAGCCTGTAGGCTTAGTAGTCGAGTGAATGATTTGAACTCGATGTAATACAGCGTAGGCGTAATGGTCAAAGCATCCTGTAGGCTTAATGGTCGAGTGAGTGCTTGCTTGAACTAGAAATAAAAGTAGCCCGTAGGTTTAGTAATCGAGTGAATGATTCGAACTCGGTGTAATATAGCCCGTACGCGTAATAGTCGAGTGAGTGCTTACCCGAACTCGAAACAAAATCAGCCTGTAGGCTTAGTAGTCGAGTGAATGATTCGAACTCGATGTAATACAGCATGTAGGCGTAATGGTCAAAGTAGCCCATAGGCTTAATGGTCGAGGGAGTGCTTTCTCGAACTCGAAATAAAAGTAGCCCGTAGGCTTAGTAGTCGAGTAAATGATTCGAACTCGGTGTAATATAGCCCGTAGGCATAATAGTCGAGTGAGTGCTTGCTCGAACTCGAAATAAAAGTAGCCCGTGGGCTTAGTAGTCGAGTGAATGATTCGAACTCGGTGTAATATAGCCTGTATGCATAATAGTCGAGTGAGTGCTTGCTCGAACTCGAAATAAAAGTAGCCCGTGGGCTTAGTAGTCGAGTGAATGATTCGAACTCAATGTAATACAGCCCGTAGGTGTAATGGTCAAAGCAGCCCGTAAGCTTAATGGTCGATTGAGTGGTTGCTCGAACTCGAAATAAAAGTAGCCTGTAGGCTTAGTAGTCGAGTGAATGATTCGAACTCGGTGTAATATAGCCTGTATGCATAATAGTCGAGTGAGTGCTTGCTCGAACTCGAAATAAAAGTAGCCCGTAGGGTTAGCAGTCGAGTGAATGATTCGAACTCGATGTAATACAGCCCATAGGCGTAATGGTCAAAGCAGCCCGTAGGCTTAATGGTCGAGTGAGTACTTGCTCGAACCCGAAATAAAAGTAGCCCGTTGGCTTAGTAGTCGAGTGAATGATTCGAACTCGGTGTAATATAGCCCGTAGGCATAATAGTCGACTGAGTGCTTGCTCGAACTCGAAATAAAAGTAGCCCGTAGGCTTAGTAGTCGAGTGAATGATTCGAACTCGATGTAATACAGCCCATACGCCTAATAGTCAAAGTAGCCCGTAGGCATAGTGGTCGAGCGAGTGCTTGCTCGGACTCGATCCTGTTTGCATAATAAATCTTAAACATAGAATATCGATAAAGAAGAGGGATTTCTTTGCAAGTCATTATACATGTGTTCATGTTTTATGTCAGGGCTCGGGCCAACTACATAAGCATGGTTCGTTTTGACCATTTGGTTCTTACAATGTTTTATGATGAGATACTGTCTGTCACGAAATAACGAAGTAACTTCCTTTGCACCAAACGTGATAATCATCACAGATGCGTTCAATGATAAAGCCCCCAAGTATCGGAAGTTGATTTTAAAGAGGCATCGGATACTCGGCAGTAGTATCGTTTCTGATATATGGCTGGTATTGATCTCTGGTCATCTTTTGCGTGGTAGTTCTTTTCATAACGGACCTAGAAATCAACTGGTCATCCTCGACTCTTATTTTGGATTGATATCGATTGTGCACATCGGTCCAAGTGATAGCTGGGTACTCGATCAGATTTTGCTTCAGCCGCCGTGAAGCCATTGAGCTCCGATCGTTTAGGCCTTGAGTGAAAGCTTGAACATCCCAATCGTCTGTAACTGGTGGCAGATCCATTCGTTCCATTTGAAAACAGGATACGAACTCTCTTAGCATCTTGTTATCCTTTTGTATTACCTTGAACAGGTCTTATTTTCTGGTTTCGACCTTTATGGCTCCGGCATGTGCTTTTACGAAGCAATCTGCAAGCATAGCAAAAGAATCAATAGAGTTAGATGGTAAATTATGATACCATACCATTGCCCCCTTTGACAGGGTTTCACCGAATTTTTCAACAATACAGATTCGATCCCATCATCTTCCAAATCATTGCCCTTGATGGCGCACGTGTAAGAAGTGACATGCTCGTTGGGGTCGGTCATTCCATTATATTTGGGTATTTCGGGCATACGGAATTTTTTGGGGATTGATTTTGGGGCTGCACTCGAGGGAAAAGGCTTTTGAATGAATTTTTTCGAATCTAGCCCTTTTATCATTAGTGGAGCTCCCAGGATCTGATCGACCCTGGAATTATATGTTTCTATTTTTTTATCGTTGGCTTCGACTCGTTTTGTGAGTTCCTCGAGCAATTTAGTAATTTCGGGGGTAGTCCCCGATTCTTGCTCATTTGACTTCACTATGGTTGGTTCCGTTCTGTGGGTGATTTCTCGAAGCTGATTGGGCTCCGGCCTGCTTTGTACCTGAGTTTGGCTCTGTAATTGAGTTATCGCTATTTTCTAGGCTTGTAACATCTCGAAGATCATCCGTAAGCTAACTCCGACCTCCTCCACGTTATGGGTGTCTCAAGCTACGGATCGAGTACCGCCCCAAATGCTTTTTTCCAGTTCGGAACGTTGGTTCGCCTCAAGAGCCACTTGTGAATTGACATCTAGCGGTACTTCGACTCGAGTTTCGGTGACATCATTAATTCGCCTTCCGGCCCTGGGTGTCAAGTTGTTGGTTTCATCTCGAAGGTCGGCTTCGTGGTCGATAGGTAAAACCATCAATCGAGGGTTTGCCATTGCTAATTTGAAGTTCTAAACTAGTACGTATTACAGATTTGTATCAAACAACCACTGTTACCCTTGGCCCCACGATGGGCGCCAAACTGTTTACCCGAAAAATGGATAGAGTTGAATCTATACGTAGTTCCAAGGATATGTGACACAACTTAATACAAATTATATAAATAAATAGAAATATAAACATGGATTGCGAAGAATGTGAAATAGGTAAGGTTATAAAGAAAAATGAATCTTAGGACTCAGCAAATAGAAACAATTTAAGAAGCCTCCAAGAATGATTCTTTACTATGAGAGAATATAGTGTTATTATTACAATGTAAGCCTGGGAAAAACCCTCCTCAACAGATATGGTAACCATGCCCTTTTATAGTGGAGGGACTTCGCTCTAAGCATAATAAAATAAACACTCAATGGGAGACCCATGATAAATCAGCTTTTCCACAATTTCTGCCAAGACTCTCTCTAGGGGATTGCAACGGCTTTTGTCTGCGAGCTCGATCTTGCTTAGAGCCCTCGATTTTGGTTTGAGCTCAATCTTGATTCGAGCTTCCGATCTTGGCTCAAGCCCGATTCTGGCTCGAGCACTCGAATTGATTCAGGGTCAATGTTGGTTGGTCTCTGGATTATAAGCATGATAGATTTACTCTGCATCATAGTTCGATTTGGATTCGAGCTCGATAATGATGTCGAACTCGATGTGGATTGGCCCCCCGGGTTCGAGGTTTGTTTGTTCCATCTTTAGAATCTTACTTCGATTGATCATCGTTCGAACTCGATCGGACATGCGAAGGCCGAAATCTATTTTGACCGTATACATATATACTTTTTGTTAGACGTAACATGTGAAAAGACAATGACTTAGAAGTTTATGAGATTTCGGCGCTTATGCTTTGAATATCTTCAAGTTTCTTTTAACTTCATATTTCTCTTCCTCCTATTGCACTTATTTGCATCATCTAAATGAACACATGTGTACAATTTGATTGAAGTATTTAAATATAGTTCAAATGCATTTTGTTTCACAAACTACTTATTTGCTCGAACTTAATGATTCGACCTTTCAACTTTTTGTATAGAATTTGATTAGCTTGGTTAGCTTCAATGTTTATTTGTGGAATTTTTTAACTTCACTTGCAGATTTTGTTGATCATTTGTAACAACTTTAAAATACAGATTATATTGATGGTAGTATCTAACGATTACAACTCAACGAAGTAGAACAACAGTAATGGAAATATAAAATACAGAAGCTAAGTAATATAGAATAGAACCAAAGAAAGAGATGAGAAGCTAGACTCAGAATTGAGGAGGAAAGGACTCAGACATTTTTCTCAACAGTATTCGCATGCCCTGCATACCCCCTGGATCCCAAATATAACTCCCTGATATTCTATTCGGTTGTTTAATCCTTGGGCTTTCTCTTAAATTAGGTTCTGGTCCAAAAGTCTTAACTGGATCAATCTTGTTCACAACAATATTCCCCTTCTCAAAAAGAACCTTGTCCTTAAGGTTCGAATTAGGAACACTGCTAGCAACACGTCCCACACCAAATATTGGCCCGATGTAAGCGAGCATTGAACCTCCAGCAGGAATGGAGTGCATATACAAGTCTTTCAAACAATATGAGAAAATATCCATTGCGCATAGAAAGGTGATTGTTGCAGATTCTGCCATTACAATCAAGGGCCTATCTTTTGAGATGCTTGGTTCTCTGTCTATACTCTTAGTACTGTCATGATAAGAAAGTAGAGGGCTAACAAGTGATTTTGTCAAGAAGCCAAAGACCAGTGTACTAATGAGCATAACAATAGTTGTAAGGGTATATAGAAAAAGAGCCATATCTTGATAAAGAACCTGCAACATACAAATAATTTCCATTGCCGAGAATATTTGTCACGAAACCAAAATCTCACCACATGCGTCGTGATGGCACCTAGTCTCTAGGACTAGGTAAGCCGATTTCTATTACATTTTGAAGCCATTTTTTTTTGAATTAAAATCTAACAGCGGCAATAATTACAATACACAACCTCCCAAGACTGGTAGTAATGAGTCACGAACTCTAACTGAATACATGGAATGATCACGAGGACCTAATATACGATATTGTTTGATTACAAATTAACAGTACAATGAAATGAAAAGACTCCAAAGGACTGCGACGGCCAAGAGCTCTACCTTGAATCCTTATGATCGCGCTTTAACTCTGCTCAAGTCCGATATCTTCAATACCTGGCTCTGCACAAAAATGTGCAGAAGTGTAGTATGAGTACGCCACGGTCGGTACCCAGTAAGTATCAAGACTAACCTCAATGGAGTAGAGACGAGGTACAGTCAAGACACTCACTAGTCTAATAACCTGTGCAATATAATATACAAAATAATAGGAAACAAATAACAATAGGACAACATGGAACAACCAGTGATATGCACAGCAGAAAACAAGAATACCATTAATATCACTCAACAATTAATAAACACAAGTACACCCAATTAAATCAAGTCCTTCAAATAAATGTCTTTCACATATAATTCTTCCCGATAACTCTCTTTCAAATATAATTTTCTCAAATAATTATTTTTCAAATATAATTCTTTCAATAAATCTTTTCAAATATAATTTCCTCAAATAAATATTTTTCAAATAAAATTCTTTCATATAATACTTTCAAAGTAAAAATCCTTCCAAATAAATATTTTGAATATAATTCTTTCAATAAATCTTTTCAAATATAATTTCCTCAAATAAATATTTTTCAAATAAAATTCTTTCATATAATACTTTCAAAGTAAAAATCCTTCCAAATAAATATTTTGAATATAATTCTTTCAATAAATCTTTTCAAATATAATTTCCTCAAATAAATATTTTTCAAATAAAATTCTTTCATATAATACTTTCAAAGTAAAAATCCTTCCAAATAAATATTTTGAATATAATTCTTTCAATAAATCTTTTCAAATATAATTTCCTCAAATAAATATTTTTCAAATAAAATTCTTTCATATAATACTTTCAAAGTAAAAATCCTTCCAAATAAATATTTTGAATATAATTCTTTCAATAAATCTTTTCAAATATAATTTCCTCAAATAAATATTTTTCAAATAAAATTCTTTCATATAATACTTTCAAAGTAAAAATCCTTCCAAATAAATATTTTGAATATAATTCTTTCAATAAATCTTTTCAAATATAATTTCCTCAAATAAATATTTTTCAAATAAAATTCTTTCATATAATACTTTCAAAGTAAAAATCCTTCCAAATAAATATTTTGAATATAATTCTTTCAATAAATCTTTTCAAATATAATTTCCTCAAATAAATATTTTTCAAATAAAATTCTTTCATATAATACTTTCAAAGTAAAAATCCTTCCAAATAAATATTTTGAATATAATTCTTTCAATAAATCTTTTCAAATATAATTTCCTCAAATAAATATTTTTCAAATAAAATTCTTTCATATAATACTTTCAAAGTAAAAATCCTTCCAAATAAATATTTTGAATATAATTCTTTCAATAAATCTTTTCAAATATAATTTCCTCAAATAAATATTTTTCAAATAAAATTCTTTCATATAATACTTTCAAAGTAAAAATCCTTCCAAATAAATATTTTGAATATAATTCTTTCAATAAATCTTTTCAAATATAATTTCCTCAAATAAATATTTTTCAAATAAAATTCTTTCATATAATACTTTCAAAGTAAAAATCCTTCCAAATAAATATTTTGAATATAATTCTTTCAATAAATCTTTTCAAATATAATTTCCTCAAATAAATATTTTTCAAATAAAATTCTTTCATATAATACTTTCAAAGTAAAAATCCTTCCAAATAAATATTTTGAATATAATTCTTTCAATAAATCTTTTCAAATATAATTTCCTCAAATAAATATTTTTCAAATAAAATTCTTTCATATAATACTTTCAAAGTAAAAATCCTTCCAAATAAATATTTTGAATATAATTCTTTCAATAAATCTTTTCAAATATAATTTCCTCAAATAAATATTTTTCAAATAAAATTCTTTCATATAATACTTTCAAAGTAAAAATCCTTCCAAATAAATATTTTGAATATAATTCTTTCAATTAAAAAGTCACTATGTGACACCCCATTTCATAATCATAAAAATACGGGTCTCAGCCCATTTTTATATTTTTACGGCACCTCGTGCCCATAATTAAATCATCATATTTCTCCGGCATATCTTGCCCTCATTTCATATCACAACTGCACGGACAATTCACGTGCCAATTATCATTATCATTTCATCACAGCACCTCATGCCCACATTTTCATATCACAACTGCACGAATAATTCACGTGCCAAATATTCTCATTATTTACTCACAGCACCTCGTGCCCACATTTCATTTTAT
>AWOL01S0017819.1:3502-33384 GCA_000715115.1 Nicotiana otophora
GGCGTGAGTGAAGTGGGGAAGTTGGGAATTGATGCAGATTGGATTTTATGTTTTCGTTAGTTAGTGTTTTGTTTTTTTTAAAAAAACCTTTTTGTAACCCATTTTTATTAAACAAAAACAAGGTAAAATACATAGCTATTTATATATTTATATATATATATATATATATATATATATACACATACATATATTAACCGACTTACTTTTAGACATAAAGAAACTATATAAATAAGAAAATTCAATATTTACACTATAGTTTAAATTATACAAAGAAGATATAATAGTTTACTTATTACAATTCTAACTAAAAGACACCCCATATATATATATATATATATATATGTATGTACACATATATTTGTGATTTTTTTTGTTTTTGTAAATAGAAAAATAAAATCTATACTTTAAGAATGTGAGTATTTTATTTTTAAAATTAAATCGAATAAAATATATTAAGAGTAAGATAAAACTTTAAAACATCAAGATTAGACCTAAAAAAATATTTACACTAAAATAATATATAATTTGGGTGTGGTCAAAAATTAGTTGTTAAGAGCATGCCCCTCTTTTCTTGAAAACATGAAGAGTTTTCAGGTAAATAAAATGAACAATGTAACTGATTTTTGACATCACTATTATTTAAAAAGGACAAGAAGATAAAAGAAAAAGGTGCGACCAAGCCTTGGTTATAGGCAGCCTACATATCCCGGGTTATAAGGAAATCAGGTCACGTGTAGTTCAAGTGAAAAATGACTGATAGATTATACTTAGATAGAGAGTCGAGCGAAGTTCTGTCGAGGTTCCGATCCGCAGTTCCTACTATTACATCAAATGAAAAGAAAATTACATACTCTTGAAATCTAGGAGTTACAAAATTTCTATCTAAATACCATATGGAATCTTGTCTTGATTCTTGACCTGCTTCCCCCATTGACTTTAGACTGAAACTTGATGCTCTCAATGTAAAAGACTATGAAATATTCTCACAGGCCTGCTTCTTGATCAGGTGATAAAAAGATGGATGTTGAAATCCTATGTCTCAGCATGCATTATGTCAAAGCTGGTTCGGCTGGTATTGAGATCAAACGTTCCACTTTCTCTGGCGAGAGATGAAATTTTATTTTTGCACATCCAATTCGTACTTTGCAGAAAAACCTGCAAACCATCAGAAACAAGCAAAACGAACAAACATTTTCTGCCCCAGTTTACACTAGAAAATTTTTGTGAGTTATTAAAAACACAATAAACTATCTTTGCTATTGCAAAATGAAGAATTGAAAAAGAAATGAGATTTTTTTTCGTTTGATAATAGAGGATGTCGTACTCTATGTTAACAAGATGGAAGGCAACCATGGGATGTAGTACTCTTTGTTGGCAATAAGATGAGGCTCGTTGCACTCTGAGATGCTACTAGGGAATGTCGTACCCTACGTTGGCAAACAATAATGCAGCCAGGAGATATAGTACCTTGTGTTGGCAATAAGATGAGACCCGTGGCACTCTGAGATGCTACTAGGGAATGTCGTACCCTATGTTGAAAACAAAGTAATGCAGCCAGGGGATGTAGTATCCTATGTTAGCAATAAGATGAGGCTCGTGGCACTATGAGATTCTACTAGGGAATGTCGTACCCTACGTTGGCAAAAAGTAATGCAGCTAGGGGATGTAGTACCATGTGTTGGAAATAAGATAAGGCTCGTGGCACTCTAAGATGCTACTAAAGAATGTCGTACCCTATGTTGGCAAAAGGTAGTGCATCCAGGGGATGTAGTACCCTGTGTTGGCAATAAGATGAGGCTCGTGGCACTCTGAGATGCTACTAGGGAATGTCGTACCCTATGTTAGCAATGAGATGAGGCTCGTGGCACTTTGAGATGCTACTAGGGAATGTCGTACTCTATGTTGGCAATATAATGATGCAGCCAGGGGATGTAGTACCCTGTATTGGCAAAACGATAAGGCTCGCGGCACTCCAAGATACTACTAGGGAATGTCGTACCCTATATTGGCACTAAAATGCAACCAGGGGATGTAGTACCCTGTGTTTGGCAATAAAATGAGGCACGTGGCTCTCTGAGATGCTACTAGGAATGTCGTACCCTATGTTGGCAATAAAATAAGGCTTGTAGCGTTCTGAGATGCTACTAGGGAATGTAGTACCCTATGTTGGCAAAAAAGAAAATGCAACCAAGTGATGTAGTACCCTATGTTAGCAATAAGATGAGGCTCATGGCACTTTGGGATGCTACTAGGGAATATCGTACCCTATGTTTGCAACAAGAAATGCAACCAAGGGATGTAGTATCCTATTTTGGCAGAGAGTAATGCAACCAGGGGATGTAGTACCATGTGTTGAAGATAGTGTATTGATTCCCTATAATGAAACTAAAAATAACATGATTACATGTATATTGGAAGAAAATCAAGGATTTGAGGACTTCACTTGGTGGTGTTTGTATTTTCACGAACTGTTTCCTAAAATTGTTATGTTCCTGTTCTGAACAAAGAAAGATTTGTTAGTTTTAAAATGGTGGTCAGTTTGTGCCCTTGATTTCTTGGGCGACTTGACCTTGCGTCCATTACACTTGTTAGAAAAACTAACTCCGTCAATGATTGTACAAATTGACGGGAGATTCTGTCTTTTCTTTTTGGAGATCTTTTTTCTCAACATCAAAACCTAACCATTTTGTGCCTATCACCATTTGTGTTCATGGTGCAAATAACCTTGCTCCCAAAATAACTTTTAACTAAGTAACTTTTGTTGACCCTTGAAACATTGTTCAATCCTTCAAGCCTTTTGTTCGTCAGGAAAAATCATAGATGGCTTTATGCCTTTGCCCATACAGTTTATGCCCAGTAATATTTGCTTTATATAACGGGAAAACTGTAACCAGTTTTGCGGCCTTTTCTTTGCTTTTCTTTGACAAAATTAGACGAAAGGGACTTAAAATAGTAATGTGAAAGAAAATAAGAAGGTGAACTAATAGGTATTACAACTTAATAAAGAGGTGTACCTTTTAGAGGAAAGAATAAGAAAGGACTTATCTGGAGGAAATATGCTGACTTCAGTGAACATGACATGCACTTTGGACTGGATGCCCGATCTGTTTGAATCGTCTAATTCTCGAAATCTATTTTAAACTTAACTTTGAAACTAAGTTCTTTGTCTTGACCATGCTTGTGTCGGGATGTACGAAGCCTTAAATCGATCAACGATGCCCTTTGTGGGTTTTCACCAATTGACCTCTCTCATTTGCCTTTCTCTCAACTCACTATTGCCTTATAGTGCCCGTGAAGGTTTTCACTAATACGACTCTCTCATTTAGTTTTTCTCTCTTCAGTGGCTAAGGCATTACCCGTAGTATACTAACTTAGCATTCTCAAAAGTTGATCAGAAGGTCTTACCAGGGAAAGGTAAAAAGAACTATTCAACTAAATTACAACATTTGGAACCATTTTGATGGAACAATCATCGAAAATAAAATAAAATCATGCCCCAGTTTCTTTGAATACTGGAAAAATATGAATTTTTATTTTGGTGTGACCGAATCCCAGAGTGGGGCTACCTACGTATCCTTTCGGAATCAGGTCAAACATAGTTCAATTAACACGAACTTGTTTTGATGATTTTTTTTTATTTTAAGTACATTGGTTCCAAAAGAGGGGAAAACAAAGAAATATAAACAAGGCTTCAAAGGGATAACTAGGGTTGACCAGTGTTTGGGTAGCGAGAATGATAGCCTTTCGTCATCCCAACCAGAGAATGCTAAATATAAGAATGCCCCAACAGAGCCATGTCAGACATAGTATCTCTTGATTGCATATGCGTTAACGGATATATCAGTCACCTTTCTTTCTATATCTGCCAAGTGTAGAGCTCCTTTTGACAATACTTTCTTGATGAGGTAAGGACCTTGCCAATTTAGGGCGAACTTTCCTTTTGCTTCTTCCTGGTGCGGAAATATACATTTCAAAACAAGTTGTCCTACTCATATTGTCTTGGGCGCACTTTTCTATTGTAAGTGTGTGCCATTCTTTATTGGTATAACTGACCAAAACAAACTACCGCAAAAAGCTTTTCATCAATCAAATTCAACTGTTACAATCGAGACTTCACTCATTCAGTGTCCTCAATCCCTGCTTTAACAATGATTCGGAGAGAGGGAATCTCAATTTCAGTAGGTNGCCAATTCGGGGCGAACTTTCCTTTTGCTTCTTCCTGGTGCGGAAAGATACATTTCAAAACAAGTTGTCCTACCTCGAATTGTCTTGGGCGCACTTTCTTATTGGAAGCACGTGCCATTCTTTATTAGTATAACTGACCAAAACAAACTGCCGCCAAACTCTTTTCATCAATCAAACTCAACTGTTCCAATCGGGACTTCAACAATTCAGTGCCCTCAATCCCTGCTTCAACAATGATTCGGAGAGAGGGAATCTCAATTTCAGCAGGTATGACCGCTTCAGTTCCATAAACCAATAAGTAGGTCATTGCGCCAACTGATGTACGGACAGTTGTCCGGTATCCCAAAAGAGCAAAAGGCAGTTTCTCGTGCCATTGTCTAGACCCTTGGAGCATCTTCCTAAGAATCTTCTTGATGTTCTTATTCGCAACTTCAACAGCTCCATTAGCTTTGGGACGGTAAGGAGTAGAATTGTGATGCTCAATTTTAAATTGTTCTCATACCTCCTTCATCAGATAACTATTCAAATTAGCAGCATTATCTGTAATAATTGTTTTTAGAATACCGAAACGACAGATGATGTTGGAGTGAACAAAGTCTACTACTACTTTCTTGGTAACTGCTTTCAATATAATAGCTTCCACCCATTTGGTGAAGTAATAAATTGCAACCAAGATGAATCTGTGCCCATTTGAAGCTTTTGGGTCGATTGGGCCAATGACGTCCATTCCCCAAGAACAAAAGGCCAAGGAGCCGACATAGGATACAACTCTGAAGGCGGTGAGTGAATCAAGTCACTGTGAATCTGACACTGGTGNGCGAAGTCACGCCGTGGCAGGGTAATGTTGCCCAGTAGGTGATACAAGAATTGCCCCAATCCCTATGCCTTTGATGTTGACAACCCCATCAAAGTATAGTTTCCAAATTTGACTGTCATCTTGGACTACTTCTTCAACTAAATTAACCTCTTCATCTGGGAAATATGTGTTCAAAGATTCATACTCATCATCAACCGGGTTTTCTGCCAGATGATCAGCCAAAGCTTGTGCCTTCATGGCAGTGCGAGTGACATAAACAATATCAAACTNCAAAGATTCATACTCATCATCAACCGGGTTTTCTGCCAGATGATTAGCCAAAGCTTGTGCCTTCATGGTAGTATGAGTGACATAAACAATATCAAACTCTGTGAGCAAGATTTTCCACTTTGCCAATCTTCCATTTAGCATCGGCTTCTGAAAGATGTACTTTAGGAGATCCATTCGGGATATGAGGCAAGTTGTATAGGCCAAAAGATAATGCCTAAGCTTCTGGGCGACCCAGGTTAAGGCGCAACATGTCCTTTCTAAAAGAGTGTATTTGGCCTCATAAGTGGTGAACGTTTTTCTCAAATAATATATTGCTTGTTCCTTTTTGCCTGTGGCATCATGTTGACTCAGAACACAACCAAACAAACTATCCATTACTGACAGATATAAAAACAAAGGCCTACCAGGTTCCGGCGGGACCAAGACAGGGGGATTTGACAAATATTCCTTGATCTTATTAAAAGCTTTTTGGCACTCATCTGTCCACTTGATAGAGGCGTTCTTTTTCAACAACTTGAAAATGGGCTCACATGTGGTTGTAAGTTGCGCGATGAACCTACTGATGTAGTTCAAACTCCCGAGTAAACTCATGACTTCTGTTTTGTTCCTCGGGGGAGGCAGCTCTCGAATGGTCTTTATCTTGGAGGGATCTAACTCAATGCCTCTTTGACTAACTATAAAACCCAAAAGCTTCCAAGAAGGAACTCCAAATGCACATTTGGCTGGATTGAGTTTGAGATTGTACCTTCGTAGCCTTTCAAAGAACTTTTTCAAGTCTTGCACATGGTCAGCTTGTGTTCTGGACTTAATGATCACATCATCACATACACTTCAATCCCTTTGTGCATCATGTCATGGAATATGGTAGTCATGGCCCTCATGTAAGTTACCCCCGCGTTCTTCAAACCAAATGGCATGACTCAATAACAATAAGTTCCCCATAAAGTGGTGAAGGCGGTCTTTTCTGTATCTTCTTCATCCATCAGAATTTGGTGATAACCGGCATAACAATCCACAAAAGATTGGATCTCATGTTTAGAACAATTATCAACATGGATATAAATATTGGGTAAGGGAAAGTTGTCCTTTGGACTTGTTTTGTTTAAATCCCTATAGTCAACACAAACTCTGATTTTTCCATCCTTCTTTGGAACCGGCACAACATTTGCTAACCATGTAGTATATCGGACGACCCTGATCACATTTGCACTTAGTTGCTTCGTGATTTCTTCTTTAATCTTATCACTCATGTCTGTCTTAAACTTCCTTTGTTTTTGTTGGATTGGTGGAAAATTAGGGTATGTGGGAAGCTTATGAACCACTAAATCGGCACTCAAACCCGGCATGTCATCATATGACCAAGCAAATACATCTCTGTACTCGAACAAAACTTGAATTATGGCATCTCTAGTCTTTTGATCAATATGAATGCTTATTTTTGTTTCTCTGGTTGCTTCAGGACTTCCCAGGTTAATTGCCTCAGTTTCATTTAAGTTAGGCTTAGGCTTATTCTCAAATTGATCCAATTCCCTTTTATTTCCTTAAGAGCCTCATATTCATCATACTCAACTTCTTGATTCATTATTTCGAGATTAGACAGCTTTTTAAGATCTGGGCATGAATTCTGCATGCATTCATGTTTTTAAAACCAGCATTAATGAAACTGAAAATGATAAGAAATTAACAAAAAATAGGGAAATGAAAAGACATAATTTTACTATAAAACTGGAACTTCATTTCATTGAATTAGAAAGGATAGAAGGGTTAACATCAAAGCAAAGCAATTAAACTAAAATATCTAGATTACAACCCTTAAAATAATCCAAATACAGAAAAAGCAACAAAACAGACTACCAAGACTCCTTCCTGATGGGAAGAGGAGTTGCTTCCCAGTTGTTGAGCGAGGTATCTGGACCAATCAACTAAATACTTGCACGGCTAAGGCCCTCGCAAACTTGAACCATATTGATCTCATAGAACATCTCCTTGAGACCCTGGCAAACTTTATCAATGTCATCCTGAGTAGCAGGATTTTGGATTTCTTCAAATTGTGGCTTGACAAAAGAGTAGGCAATGTGAGGGATTGGTTTGGACAAATTCCAACCATTCTTTTTATGGGCCTTGGATCTGTCTATGTCAACTGATGTTGGTTTAAAACCCAAGCCAAAGGTATTCTTCTTCGAAAAAGGAGCAATAGGGTTCATACTTCCCTGCAGAGAGGATCCTAATCCTTTTCCTAGTTCATAGCCATTTCTCAACATCAACGTCGCTACCATCATGGATGTGGTTGAAAGACGGGGATGCAAAATTGGTTTTCCTTCTTCCACTTGGTTAACCTCAATCACCTCAAAAGCTTGATATATGATGGATTCACACCCTTCCTTGGCCTCGATACATGGAAGGGACAGGTCTTTATAGACGGATGAGTCGTCCTCCCCATGAACAACAACTTCTTGCCTGTCATACTCGAATTTGACCATTTGATGTAGGGTGGATGGTACATCTCTGGCCATATGGATCCACGACCTTCCCAGAAGAAAATTATAGGAAGTCTCCATATCCAACACTTGAAAGATAATGTTAAAATCAATCGGGCCGATTTTCATGGTGAGTTCAATTTACCCAATAATGTCTCTTCTTGAACCATCAAAAGCTCTGATGTTGACATTACTACTCCGAATTCTGTTAGTGTCAATGTTCAGCTATTGTAGAGTAGAAAAAGGGCATACATCTACACTTGAGCATCCATCAATCATGACTCGTTTTACGTAGTGCCCTTCACATTTCACCACAAGATGGAAAGCTCTATTGTGCCCAGCCCCTTCCTCAGGCAAATCATCATCGCTGAAAGTTTCTATTTACTTCAAAGAATCTTTCAGCCATTTTTTCTAGCTGATTCACTGTTGTCTTTTTTGAGACATATGTCTCGTTTAGTGTTTTGATCAACACACGGCGATGCTCTTCCGAGTGCAAAAGCAAAGATAACAAAGATATCTGAGCAGGGGTTTTCCTTAGTTGGTCAATGATTGAGTAGTCTTGCATTTTCATCTTCTTAAGGAATTCCTCCGCTTCTTTTTCTGCAACGGGTTCTTTCACTGGCAAGTGACTTTCCCTGGCTTGCTTAGCTTTTCTCAATTCCTCTGGTGAGTAGTACCTTCCAGAGCGGGTCAAACCCCCTATTTCATCTGTTTCTTCAACTATCTCTTTTCCTTTGTATGTCATGACAGTCTTGTTATAATTCCAGGAAATAACTTTTGTGTTTGTCACTGGGACTTGTGCAACAAGTCGGATCACAACTGGCTCTGTTATATTTCTCAAACTATTATTCGGAATGGTATTTTGAATGCCCTCAGGGATGTAAAGTTTTGGCCCACCCAATTGAATCTCAACCTTTGTTGTGCTTCCAGGGACATAGAGAATCGTTTTTTCAGAACCTGCCAAATTCAAACTAGAACTCGCACCTTTCACAATCAACGGTGCCAATTGCAGTGGGCTCACTATCACTTTTGGTTCTTGCCGTATGGTTCCAACATCCATCTCTGTCTTGCCAGACTGATTATAATCCCGATCATCATAAATCATCCTAATAAAACGTGTATTATCATGAGCTGGGAGCGGATTGTTTGTGATATTAGGAGTATCCTCATTGTTTGTTACCACAATTGCCTTTGCTTCAATCAAATTTTCAATGGCTTTCTTTAATGTCCAATAATTTTCGGTACTATGACCTTGGGTGTTAGAGTGATACTCACATCTTGCATTGGAGTCAAAACCTTTTGAATTTGGATTCACATAACGCGGCATGATAGGTTCAATCAACTTCAATTGCATCAACTTTCGATATAGTCTTGTATACGATTCCCTAATTGGGGTGAACTCTTTCTTTGGCTCCTGTTCTCTTACATATTCCTATCGGGGACGAGGATTATATGGCGTTTAAAAATTTGGCTAGAGTTGATGGGAGCCTTGTGGAATCGGTGCCCGCCATTGCTGGTGATTGGGAGGCCTAGCATAAGCCTGAGCATTAAACACTGTGTATTGTTGTGGGGGAACTGAGTATGGGGACCCTGAGGTGGATAGTAATGTTTAGGAGAATTGGATTGTCCTTGTTGGAATTGCACATAAGAAGTAACTATTCCTCTTTGAACTCCCCCGAACCCAGATGCCATCACGGATCCTTCCTCTTTCTTGTTTTGGTTTCTGAAACTGCCTGACCCGCTTTGAATTGCTTGCGTGGTCGCCTTAAGGGCTGCCTGACTCACAATTTTGCCCGATTTCATGCCATTCTCAATTATTTCACCAATCTTAATCGCCTCAGCGAAAGGTTTACCAATGGCAGCCAACATGTAATGGAGGTAATCAGGATCCTGAGCTTGGAGAAAATAGTCACTCATTTCTGCCTCTTTCATTGGTGGTTTGACCCTAGTAGCCTGCTCCCTCCACTTGATTGCATATTCTCTGAAACTTTCTGTTGGTTTCTTTTTTATGTTGATGAGAGAGGAGCGGCCTGGAACTAAATCATTTTTGCCTCTTTCATTGGTGGTTTGACCCTAGTAGCCTGCTCTCTCCACTTGATTGCATATTCTCTGAAACTTTCTGTGGTTTCTTTTTTATGTTGATGAGAGAGGAGCGGCCTGGAACTATATCAATATTATACTGAAACTGTTGGACAAAATCTTGAGCCATGTCGTTCCAAACGTGCCAGTGAGATATGTCTTAATCTATGAACCACTCTGAAGCAATTCCCGTCAAACTTTCCCCAAAATAAGCCATGAGTAATTCTTCTTTGCCTCCTGCTCCCCTTAATTGGTTACAATACCTCTTCAAATGGGCAACGGGATCACCATGCCCATCATACTTGTCAAACTTGGGGGTATTGAAGCCGGGTGGCAAATGAACATGGGGGAACATGCATAGATCGTTAAACAAAACACTCTTGTGGCCTCCCAAACCTTGTATGTTTCTCATGGTTTGTTCCAGGCTCTTCATTTTTCTGGTCATTTCCTCTTGTTCCATATTCTTGTCGGGCTTTTCGATCTCGATTGGGAACACGTTCTGAGGAGTATGCTTGTATGAATCTGGAATCTTGAAAGCCAGTTCTGGAGAGTAATGTTGGGAATCATGAGCATTTAGTTGTGGATCATTGTTGGACTTTTGAGCAAGAGTCGGTTGAGGAACAGTGAAAGTAGGGACAATGGGTACAGTAGGTGGGTCATTTTTGAGGGGTGCGGTTGGAGGACATAGAATGGAGGTACTGGGGATAGTGGGAAGGGATTAGCTCAGACTAAAGCCAGGTTGGTACAATGGGTTACTTGTTATGGAGATGGGCACTTGATTTGCAACTGACACATTATGAAGATTATCTGAAGGCCCTATGGGTAGTGGGGGCGATGCCTGTCCATTCACCTAGGCTTGGTACATCTCTGCCAATTGTTGTTTCAAGACTCTTACTTCTTAAACCAGTCCTGAACCTTGTTCAACCAATTGTCCATGGACATCATCATTATCTGACTCATTCTCACTGTTGTTTGCCATTCTACTTTTTCCTTTTGATCTCGTGTTGTAAGGATGAGTCACCAGTTTAAACCACAAACCAACCACCGCTGTTTAACTTTATCTTTTAAAATGACAAACAACAAACGTGTTAGAGTTAGGCATTTTGCAGATATTAATCACACATTGTATGTCATGCACCTAATACCATTTTCATTTCTAAAATGATCTTGGAAGGCTTCATGCTTCATCCCAGCTTATTGATTTATTTCCTCTTGAATTTAACGCTCTTTTTTTTCTTTCCTTTTTTTTTCATTTATTTTTAGATTAATTATGGCTATGATCGCATCCGATGAGGATTGCCTATGTATCATGACGCCGCATGAATCAAACCATTACGTAGTTCAGGGAAGAAATAATAACAATTGTTTTTTATTTTTTTTTAAAACAAAATAGAATAGACTAAAATATTTTTCATTCATTTTCAACCAATTCTTTTTATATACAATGAGAGAAAAGGAAATATATAGAAAATGACGCTACTGACTCTAAATACATGAACATAACTGGAATATAATAAATATTGATAAGAATAAAAGACTCCAAATATAAAATTAAAATGCGACAAACGAAAATGAAACTAAAAGCTAATTGATTGCACTAAAACTTTAGTCTTTAATGCTCTTCTTGCTTAAATTGATATCATCAATGATCTGCATCTCTTGGCCTCCATTCTCCCCCCAAAGTCTCGTACAAATTTTAAAACACTACTGGCAACTGTGGGATGAGGGCATGTGCCTGTTGACCAAATTTCTCATTGTTTAGATGGCGATGATCATCATGAATATATGCTGCTTTTTCTGCCAATCGAAGTACTTGCTCTCTTGCTTACCCCATATTCACATGACAATTCTGCAACCACATCTGGGTAGTGTTGAGGGCGTGCCCCATCTGATCCTCCCGCCCCTCATATTCTTCAATGCGACAGTTTAGCACACCTCTCTCAATCATCTACTGACGCCGCTCTGCCTCAAAATCTTCATGTTGATGACCCCTCTTCTGCCTTTTTATTTATTCTAATTGTGCATGAAGCTGATCCTTTGAGCATATCCAGTGGGCCCTTTCTCTTTCAAACTGCTCTTTTTGTTGATCAAACTCCAATTGTTATTGGTGCGCGTCCTCTTCAATGATACTAAAGTCTTCTTGCAGCTTATGTATTTCAGCATTTTTGTTCGCCTCAACTCTTTTGACTAAACCAATCGTGTTTGCCAGTACTTCTTCTAAGAGGGCCGCCTCATTTTTAGCATGTTTTAGATCTTTATCCATGACCTGTAAGGAAAATTGATAATCTTTCTCAATATTTAAACGAATCTGAGCAACTCCGGCTTGCTGCTGGGCTTGTTGTTTGGCTATGGTCATCTGAGCCTGCTCCAATTCCTCTTTCAGCCTTTCTATAGTTCTTTGATCATTTCTCCTCCTGTTCGATCCCTCGGGCCTATCTCCAAATGACGAAGGATCATTAAACCAGGTAATATATTCAGGGATTACCTCTCTACGATCTCGGTCTTCTACCATCTCATTCAACTCTGAGACTTTACTTGCATTCCAAATTTTTATAATTTCTTCTTCATCATGAGGTTGATCTTTACCAAAATTATAACAGAACTTGCTCATATCTCGTGTTGGCGGCACCTCTTATAGTCGTGCAAACTGGCGCATTACCCAAAGTGAAGCATAGGGCTGAACACCATCCAATACTATGAGTACCAAATAAGAATGGTATTCAGACTTACAGATGACCTCTTTAGAGGAAAACCAATCATAATTCCAAGTGATCCGTTTGGCGGACAGAGTAAGAAGTAGTTCTTTCCAGGCATCTATCCCTTTTGGTAAGTCACATTCATCAATTCTTTTCTGGTGATCATAAGTATGATTGGGCTATAGCTCCCTAAAATCAGTGATCGTAGGATGACGATAAAAATGCTCCAAAAACCATATCTGTAGCAAAATGTTGCAACCATCAGAGTTTCTCGCGCCCAATTTACATCTAGTTAAAGCACAAAAAATGCAAGAAAGAATTATAGGGACCAAAGTATAATCATCCCCTTATGAAGTTAGAGCCTCAACTACACCTGCCAAGCGAGGTCAATGCGTCCTTCCCTTTCCGGGAAAACTACACCCCCCCCAAAAAAGCAACCATAAATACAAACCTTCTGTGAACTTTCCATGTTTCCTTATTTTTCTTTGATTTTAATTTTCCCACATTCCTTTCGAAATTGTATTCTAGGCCATACAAGTGAAACATAAATCCCAACTTAACCCACTTGCCTCCTAAACTTTCATATTGTCCATAATTTATGTTCAGGAGCTTCAGAAACTTACCCTCATTCATATTTTTTGGTACTATGGGCCTTTGGCGGCGAAGATTGCGGCCCCACCTCTGAAAATGGACGATTTCCTCCAAGGTCGGAGTCATTTCATAGTCGGTAAAACGGAACACATTATTTTCAGGATCCCAGTGCGAAATCAAAGCTTCGATCACATCCCTCCAGGGCTTGATCGTCATCATGTGAACCAAATGTCCCAAGTACTTCTTTATATGGTTTCGCTCATATTTCTTAAAGTCTCTCCACCAATCCCACAATAACTGTGGTATCTGATCGACAATCAGAAAATTCGATATCCCTTCTGATCTGGGCCTCTTTTTAGATTTACATCTTTCCCCACTCATGGTGTACCTGTTTACCCAAACACGAGGTTAGGCTTTAATCAAATATATTATTGACACAAAAAATCTGATTTCTTGGGTTTTTGACTCTATAAAAATAAAAAATAAAAGCCAAACTGTGGGACTAAAAACAATAAAATTACATTAGTAAAATAATCATGAAATTAAAAAATAAAAGGCTCAAAATGACTATTCTTTCGTAAAAACAAGTGAACAGAAAAAACAACTGGCCTCTTTTGTTAAAACGGCCATTTCGCATTTCTAAGGAAGGTTTCAAGGCTATTTCGACAAAAGGACCGGACGCAATGACAAAACTAGTCAAAAGAGATAAAACTGACAAAGTGACTATATTATTATTATTATTATTATTATTTGAAAAAAAAACAATAATAGTCCATAGACACTTTGTTTTGATTTTTTGTTTTTTGGGGGTTGAACCTGATGAAGGTTGCCTACGTATCTCACATCCGGTGAGAATCAAACCTGCGTAGTTCGGTCTAAATAAATAAATAAACTATTTTGAAAATTGTGATTTTACACATTAGAACCCTTCAAAATTTTATTTTTCTTTTTAAAAAAATAGGGTTTTTATGAAAATTTTGAGGAAATTTTCTCTTTCTCTCTTCCCTGTTCAATCAATCTATCCTAAAGCCGGTCAACATTTCAGTAAAGCCTACCAAATAATGTTACATGTAGCATAGAAAAATGAACATGTTGGTTTGAAAAATTGGTACATGTCCTAGACGGGCCCGACCCTTGTGCCGAGTCCCGCTAAGTCCAATGCACATGATGCAAATAAAGCATAGCCTACTAGGTATATTCATTGCTGGTGGCTTGTTCTTCTAAGTTTTCAAATCCTAAAGGAGATGGTATCTAGACCTAGCTTACTCGGGCGGACGACCCGAGCCGAGGAGCGTCAAGCGTCACCAATAGTAGAACAGTACTGGCTAGCTAACGGCTCTCCCGCCTAAACATGTGTGACTAAATCCTTCACTAGAAGCTGGTAGGCTAACTAGCTTTATCTCAAGACAGAAATTTTGTGATGCTGGTAGGCAAACACAACATAACTACTTATCAGAAGACTCATAGGAGTGCGAGAGAGGATACAATTTATATCACAGTTCACATAAATATCAAAGCGGTAAATAAGCGACAAATAACACATTAGGCTCCCAAACACAGTAATATCCAAAACATGATAAAAGCCAAATAAGAATCAATATACAAAGCTCGAATTCTTATTAATTGTTCCCCAGCAGAGTCGCCAGAGCTGTCACACCTCTTTTTTTCCACGCAACCCTTATTACGAGGCTGAGTTAGAAGAGTTTTTCGAATTAAAGTGACGTTTTGAAAAGGGGTTATTTATTATTTAGAGTCGCCACTTGGAATTGAGTTTTGGTGTTCCAAGTCACCTTTTATTTGAATCCATTATCAAACGAAAACTTTGACTCTTTATTTATGGTCTACGAAAACAGAAGACTAAGTAAGAAATTCTGTTGACCGAGGGGAAGGTGTAAGGCATCCCTTGAGTCCCGTGGTTCTAGCACGGTCACTTTTATTGACTTATGTAAGGCTTAAATCAATTATTGTCTATGCTTGTATATTATTGGTTGTGATGTGTCTATTATCACTTAATTAATTATTGTATTTTGTTAATTGTGTTCACCAAGATGCGGTACGCACACAAGGTACGTTTTTAAAATTAAATGTTAAACCAAGGTACGGAATGTACATATGGTTATAACATAATTATTTTAAATTTAAAGGCATCAAGGCGCAGAATGCACATATGATCCTTTTATTATTTAAGCATATCAATCCAAGGTTCGGGTATGAACACATGGGCTAATATTTAAAGTACATCTAAAGTTTTTCTAGTGTTTTAGAGTATTTTATTTTATTATTATTACTTATTACAACAAGTCTTAAATTAGTTCATGATTCACCTCGCTACCTTATAAATATTTTTACCACTCCAATTATTTATTCTTTGAAATAGCTAATTCGTAACCCCTATATGTACTTCACAAAAAAAAAAAAAATCTTGTAAATTGGCAAACTTAATCTTCTATCTAAGCCAAAATTATTAAATTATTCCCGAACCTGTTTCGCGCGACACAAATTACACAACATAACAAAAGAACTATTAAATTTCAGTGATAGACGAATGAATGGATAGATACATTTAAAGGAGAACCTTTTAGAAACTCCATTTGTCCTAATTATATAGAAATGAAGTTCGAGAGTCTAAATAATTGACTATTGCATCCATGACCTTAAACATAATGTAATGTAATGAACTTTTATACGTATGAAAAATAAAATGCATCATAAAGTTAAACTAAATAGTATTCACAAAATTGGAATTACGTCCACGAGGTATGCTAGTTAAAAAAAAAAAGAATGTGACAACATTAATGGTGGAGAAGCAGTCATCACACTTCGAGCCTCAACTATTTCTAGTTGGCACGACATTTCTATCCAACCCACTTCAACTTTTGGTAAGCCTATTGTTCTGGTTACTTCACTTGGCCTTAATTAGGAAGGAATAAAGTACAAATTTGAATTTTTAAACGAGATAGTCATAAAGTTCATATGGTATTAGTAATGTTAAACTTCATGAGTCTGTTTGCACAAGTGAGTTCTGACTTTATGTCTAAGGCTTTGATTTTTTCTTGGGTTGACTTCTTCATATATTCATAAATTTAATAACACATTCACAACATATTCTTTATATACAAACCTAATTATAAACTATCAACATGGGAATTATTTTTACTGTTCACCACATTAATTTCTCTATACACATATAAACACACTTAATTGAAAAATTAAATATTTTGCAATATCATCATAAGAGTTAAATAAGACCAGCAAGAATGATATTAAAAATATAAAAAAAACCTTCGAAAGATGATTATTAATTAATGACATGATTCCTGAAATATCTAAACTTAACTGTCAATGGAAATATTATTTTAGGCCATGAGTAAAAGTTTGGTAATCAAATTTATCTTGAACCGACACCCAAAAATATTCAGTGCACTCTAGTTCGGAAAAAAACAATACTCAAAACAACTCAAAGATACAGAAAATGAAAATCAAATGATGAAGCCAAAATTAATCAGAACCAAAAACTTTCATGTTAATGATGAAAAATCGAATATTACCTTTTTTGTGAAGCTTTTTACAATAAAATCACAACGCGATCTACTGATTTCCAAAGCTAGCAATGCTAACTTTTTAGAACCTCGAACTCATAACCGCGAACGAAATCTTGAACTCCATCTTTAGGTTCAATAACTGAGCCAAACTTTTCTTTCGAGTGAATTTGTTTTACTATAAGAGAATAGTCTTTTCTCTTAATTGCTGAAAACATTTTATAATCAGATTTTTTCCTTCTCCCCCTTTTTGTTTTTGCTCCCTTTACGTTTTTCTTTATAGGGAATCATATAAAGTTTTTGTTCCCCCCATTTGAAGTGGGGGAACGTGATTGACATTGTGTTTGTGTGCATATGGAGATGTGAGGGAGTGGAGGTGAGTGAAGTGGGGAAGTTGGGAATTGATGCAGATTGGATTTTATGTTTTCGTTAGTTAGTTTTTTCTTTTTTTAAAAACCTATTTGTAACCCATTTTTATTAAACAAAAAGAAGGTAAAATACATAGCTCTATATATATATATATATATATATATATATATATATATACATACATACATTAACCAACTTACTTTTAGACATAAAGAAACTCTATAAATAAGAAAATCCAATATTTACACTATAGTTTAAATTATAGAAAGAAGATATAATAGTTTACTTATTACAATTCTAACTAAATGATACATACATTAACCAACTTACTTTTAGACATAAAGAAACTCTATAAATAAGAAAATCCAATATTTACACTATAGTTTAAATTATAGAAAGAAGATATAATAGTTTACTTATTACAATTCTAACTAAATGATACATACATTAACCAACTTACTTTTAGACATAAAGAAACTCTATAAATAAGAAAATCCAATATTTACACTATAGTTTAAATTATAGAAAGAAGATATAATAGTTTACTTATTACAATTCTAACTAAATGATACATACATTAACCAACTTACTTTTAGACATAAAGAAACTCTATAAATAAGAAAATCCAATATTTACACTATAGTTTAAATTATAGAAAGAAGATATAATAGTTTACTTATTACAATTCTAACTAAATGATACATACATTAACCAACTTACTTTTAGACATAAAGAAACTCTATAAATAAGAAAATCCAATATTTACACTATAGTTTAAATTATAGAAAGAAGATATAATAGTTTACTTATTACAATTCTAACTAAATGATACATACATTAACCAACTTACTTTTAGACATAAAGAAACTCTATAAATAAGAAAATCCAATATTTACACTATAGTTTAAATTATAGAAAGAAGATATAATAGTTTACTTATTACAATTCTAACTAAATGATACATACATTAACCAACTTACTTTTAGACATAAAGAAACTCTATAAATAAGAAAATCCAATATTTACACTATAGTTTAAATTATAGAAAGAAGATATAATAGTTTACTTATTACAATTCTAACTAAATGATACATACATTAACCAACTTACTTTTAGACATAAAGAAACTCTATAAATAAGAAAATCCAATATTTACACTATAGTTTAAATTATAGAAAGAAGATATAATAGTTTACTTATTACAATTCTAACTAAATGATACATACATTAACCAACTTACTTTTAGACATAAAGAAACTCTATAAATAAGAAAATCCAATATTTACACTATAGTTTAAATTATAGAAAGAAGATATAATAGTTTACTTATTACAATTCTAACTAAATGATACATACATTAACCAACTTACTTTTAGACATAAAGAAACTCTATAAATAAGAAAATCCAATATTTACACTATAGTTTAAATTATAGAAAGAAGATATAATAGTTTACTTATTACAATTCTAACTAAATGATACATACATTAACCAACTTACTTTTAGACATAAAGAAACTCTATAAATAAGAAAATCCAATATTTACACTATAGTTTAAATTATAGAAAGAAGATATAATAGTTTACTTATTACAATTCTAACTAAATGATACATACATTAACCAACTTACTTTTAGACATAAAGAAACTCTATAAATAAGAAAATCCAATATTTACACTATAGTTTAAATTATAGAAAGAAGATATAATAGTTTACTTATTACAATTCTAACTAAATGATACATACATTAACCAACTTACTTTTAGACATAAAGAAACTCTATAAATAAGAAAATCCAATATTTACACTATAGTTTAAATTATAGAAAGAAGATATAATAGTTTACTTATTACAATTCTAACTAAATGATACATACATTAACCAACTTACTTTTAGACATAAAGAAACTCTATAAATAAGAAAATCCAATATTTACACTATAGTTTAAATTATAGAAAGAAGATATAATAGTTTACTTATTACAATTCTAACTAAATGATACATACATTAACCAACTTACTTTTAGACATAAAGAAACTCTATAAATAAGAAAATCCAATATTTACACTATAGTTTAAATTATAGAAAGAAGATATAATAGTTTACTTATTACAATTCTAACTAAATGATACCCCATATATATATATATATATGTATATATATATATATATATATATATATGTATGTATGTATGGATGTATGCACACATATATTTGTGTTTTATTTTTTGTAAATAGAAAAATAAAATCTATACTTTAAGAATGTGAGTATTGTTTTTTAAAAACAAATTAAATCGAATAAAATCTATTAAGAGTAAGATAAAACTTTAAAACATCAAGATTAGACCTAAAAAAAATATTTATACTAAAATAATATATAATTTGGGTGTGGTCAAAAATTAGTTGTTCACAGCTTGTAAAGTTAAGTGCCAGAAAAATGAATCTTTGAATTTGTGTATTGATACATAATGAAAAGCTTTGGTTCTAATAATGAAGCATGTCATTTATAAATCCTAATATGTTTTATTTATGCTTTTTTCCATGGATAAATATTTTCTCTATATATAGTTAGTCACATTGGAGGGTGTGAACACGTACTTTTTGCCCTACAAAAATGTTCCTACAGAATCCACAAAAAATAAATTTTCTAATTGTTTTGATTTTATAGAATTTTAGAAATTTTGTTTTAATTGCTTGTTTGCATTTAGTTGCATTTTTGTGCATATTTAATATCTTAAAATCATGAAAAATACCATAAAATGTTCAAACTCTTTATTGCATAGCATTTTAGTTTTTAATTACATTTTTAGGAGTTAATCACATATTAATTACATAATTGATAAATAAAAATCAAAAAAATACCCTAGTCATTTTACATTTTCAGATTTTGGTTTCAAATTAATTTTATTTTATTAGTTAACATTGTTAAGGTAATTAATTAGTTAATTGATAGATAAAGTAGTAAGTAGGTCAATGTCACGACCCCAAATTCACTAGTCGTGATGGCACCTAACCCAACCCGCTAGGTAAGCCAACTAGTAACTATCCAATTCCAATGATATTAACAAGACATATAAACGATAGTAATTTACTGATTTTATACTTTTTCAAGGATTGGTAGTACAAATCATGAGCTTCTAAGAATAGAATTTACAAAGCTGAAATGAAATAAATACATCGTCTGTTTGAAAAGTACATAAACGGAGTTTTATAGATCTAAAGCTACCACGAACAAGGGGCAGCTACAACCAGGACGCAGGTACATCTTCAATCCCGCTCCCATCGAACACATCAACATCCGCAACCAACATCTGCACGCAAGGTGTAGAAGTGTAGTATGAGTACAACCGACCCCATGTACTCAGTAAGTAATAAACCTAACCTTAGGTTGAAAGTAATGACGAGCTAACACAAAGTCGGGTCCAATACCAATATCCCACAATAGTTCATAACAACATAATACAAGTAATAAAAAATGTATCTCAGAAGTAAAATGCTCAGCTCGCTCACAGTTCCAGAAAATAGTCATGCTTTTCAAGTATCTTAGTGAAAACCCAAATCTTTTACCGAAAATGCCAAAAATATGAGTAAGTTTGAATACTGTAATTTTTCCAAATATCCTTTCCACAATAAATAATATGTTTCATTTTCTTTCTAGATAGCAAGTGTGAAATACCTCTTTATGCCCACATATCAATGTGTGTAAAAAGGCATGAATGACGTGATACCGTACAACATGAGAAAAAATGCATCTCTATGCCTGTATATCATGTGTGCATACCAATGCCATGTATCTCAGAGATGAATCATGCACTCACACTCTTAGAGTACTCAATCTCATTGTCTCACACTTTTCACTCATCATGCTCAACCACTCGGTATTGTATATGGCCCAAGGAAGTTCCATCCTGGAATATATACATCATTGACCATCAGTCATTCAGTACCGAGGAAGGCCAATACATCCCCATGGAGAAGATCCATCTCCAGGTATATAAATGCTTCGGACAAGATCCATATCCAGGGAAGATCCATCCCTCCATATAATCAACCACGCTCACTGGGGGTGTACAAACTCCGGAGGGGCTCCTACAGCCCAAGCGCTATAATCCGCATGGATAACTCACGTGCTATAATATTAATATCTGAATCCGCACAGACAACTCACGTGCTATAGTATAAATATCCTCACAAACAGGCCCCCGACCTCACTCAGTCATCAATCTCTCCAGTCTCACTCACGTGCTCACAATGTCATGTAACTAGAGCGATAAGACTGATATGATATATCAATAAATAACAACTGAGATTGAGATATGATATGAATGCATGAATATGACTGAGTACGAAATATCATTAAAATCAGTAAAATGACAACAAGAAACGACCACTATGGGTCCCAACAGTATCGGCATAAAGCCTAAACATGATATCTAGCATGATTGACAACTCATTTACTTTATCGCATGGTGAAAACACGGATAATAATAAAATATGACTACTATACAGTGCCATGAAAACAATAGAGTCCCAATTCACTTGGTGCACACACCACACGCCCGTCACCTAGCATGTGCGTCACCTCAATACCATTCACATAACACGTATTTCGGGGTTTCATACCCTCAGTACTAAGTTTAGAAAAGTTACTTACCTCGAACAAGCCAATACCAAATGCCGAGCAAGCCAAGCGATGCTCCAAAGATGCCATCACATGCGTACAACCTCTGAACGGCTCAAAACTATCCAAAAGCAACTCAAATACATCAAATAAATCCCAAGGAAACAATTCCAAATGAAAAGGTTGAATCTTTAATCAAAAGCCCAAAATCGGCCAAAACGTCCAACCCAGGCCCGTACTTCGGAACCCAACAAAATACACAAAATCCGATAACCCATTCAATTACGAGTCCAGCCATACTAGTTTCACTCAAATCCGACTTTGAATCGATGTTCAAAACGCAAAAATTCACATTACGAAACTTTAGGCCAAAACCCCCAACTTCCTCTTTACAATTCACAATCCAATTACCAAAAACGAAGGTAGATTCATGAAATATAACCAAAACCGAGTAGAGAACACTTACCCCAGTTCATATGGTGAAAATTGCCTCAAGCATCGCCTCGATCCGAGCTCCATAGCTCCCCAAAATGAAGAAAGAACCAAAACCCTCGATAATATAGCTTCTGCCCAGCGATCACGTATTTGCGGATAATTCGTCGCACCTGCGACCACCGCTTTTGCTGAAAAACATCGCATCTACGAAAAATGGCCTTGTCCAGCAACCCCCGCACCTACAGTATCAAACTCCGCATCTGCGAAGACACTCGCACCTGCGTATCCGCACCTGCGCCCTTTTCTCCGCTTCTACGGGCCTCCTCATCCAGCTCTCATCTCGCATCCACGACGCCTTTGTCGCTTTTGCGGCCATCACACCTGCGCAAACCAGCCACATGTGCGATCACACCAGAACCAACAGTTTAGCAAAAATCCAGAAATGCAATAAAATGATCTGAACCTCGTCCGAAACTCACCCGAGCCCCTCGGGACCCCGTCAGAACATGCCAACCAGTTCCATAACACAATACAGACCTACTCGAGTCCTCAAAACACACATAACAACATCAAAACGATGAATCACACCTCAAATCGAAATCTATAAACTTTGAACTTCAAACTGCCACAACCGATACTGAAACCTATCAAATCACGTTCGATTGACGTCCAATTTTACACACAAGTCACATTTGACATTACGGACCTGCTCTAACTTCCGGAATCGGATTCCAACCCCGATATCAAAAAGTCCACTCTTGGTCAAACTTTCCAAAATTTCAACTTTTGCCATTTCAAGTCAAATTCAACCACGGACCTCCAAATCACAATCCGGATGCGCTTCGAAGTCCAAAATCACCCAACTGAGATAACAAAACCATCAAAATTCCAATCCAAGGTCAAATGCTAAAAAGTCAAACTTGGTCAACTCGTTCAAATTTAAATCTCCCTAGTTGAGAATCATTCTTCCAAATCAGTCCCGAATAACCTGAAAACCAAAACCAACGATTCATACAAATCAAAATACATCATACGGAGCTACTCACGCCCGTAAACTACCAAGCGAAGTGCAGATGCTCAAAACGACCGGTTGGGTCGTTACATTCTCCCTCGCTTAAATATACGTTCGTCCTCGAACGTGTACAGAGTGCGATAACACAACATAGCTGATATTTCTCAATTCAACCTAGCCCACAAGCCTTAGAATCTAACTTCTAATATCCAGAATTTTTATAAGATCTGAATCTCGCAACCTACATTCTATATAAGTCTGAACAAGCTGTACCAAGCCATAAGCATAACCCAAGATACAATCGCATGATATATCACATAACACAGATACTCGAAGCAATGATTTCTAATCACAGTAGGTGCTCAAAACAACCTAATGCCGGTAATAAATCTTATATCAAACAAGACTCCATTCTGAAACCTTCTTACACTATCGATGATGAAAGGAACACGCAAAAACTCATAACCATTCATCAGATCAACCAGTCATGGAACTCCCTCTTCTTCGACAAGAGCTATAGCAAAATTTTAAGCCGACTTTCGATATTATCCTTCCAACCATGCTGTAATCTATTCCGATAGTATCCATTCTAGGTCCAATGACCTCATCTCATCCAATATGACCACTCTAGTAACATGACACATCAATACAATCTAAATCCATAACCCGTGCAATCCGTGCACCAATAAGCAACATTTCAAATATACTCAATCACGGAAAATATGACTCAGATGAGAGAACTGTTTCGCAAGCTCAACAAGTACCACCACAACGCAATGCTAAGAACCTATCACACACCATAGAACCAAAACACACGAATCTAACACATGGGATCATATCTCAACATAACTCCACTGCAATGAGTGACCCAACCAAACACTGGTCCATAGGAAATACCTCAGCCCCCATGCACAAAATCAATATCCACGTGCTATCCGACATCAAGTACTCAAAGTGAATTACCATAACCATGAAGAAGCAGATGACACAATTCCACACAAAACCTGAAAGAACATAATCCATACACCATTGACCATGCAATACACAATTACTCATCTCGCTCAAATTCCGCTATAAAGCCCAAATAGAACCGCACCAGGTGTGCTTATAACCAACGAATCACAACTCCTCGTAGTATAGAAGAGTAACTCACAAATCATTTCAGAACACGAATAAGCTCAACAATAACAGAATGGCATATCCCTCAACAATAGCAGTGTGGAACCAACCAATCCGACTCGGTGTAGAATACACATCCTAATTGGGCCTACCAATGGACCCCCAATTCGATTCTGGTCACCCACAAATAGATAAATAGCCCTCTGAAAGCCCATAATGACTGAATCATAACACATACTATCATCTGGCTAGCTTCGGCCATGACTTCATAGTCCACAACCATGAAACAATCTGCTCTTGAGAACTCCCAGTCTCCAAATCCATAAAAAACATGAATCACCATATCTAATCCCAACTCCACCGCCAGAATGTCTAACACATCTCTCATACACGACCATCCCACAAGGAATACTTCTAAAATTCTTCTGTGCCACATAGCAAAATTTGAATATCAGCAGTCGAACAACCAAAATAGTGTCGCCGTACCAGTGAAGTATCCATACATCAAAACACGTTGCCCCTTCTGAAATGTATACTCTCATCAAGCCATACCAAATAGTAATATCATTTACCTAGTCATATGAAACTGTCCATGCTGCCTACGAATTTTATGACCTTCCCTTCCAAAACAGAACTGTGATCCCGCTCACGTAAGTCTCAATTCCACACAACACACCGCATAAACCATGCCATCATAAGAAAAGTACGAGAACTTCATAGTCCACTCCGAGTCACAAGCAGCTACATACTCAATTAGTCAAGGACCTTCCATTTGATTTCATCCAGGAGAAATTCACTATACATCACATGCTCCTTATGCCAGCGGGAAAAATACCCCTCGAACCTTGGTAAAAACCATTAAGAACTCCTCGAACCCATTTGCACATAACCAAGCTATCAGAACCGAATCTCTCTAACTCAACCCAGCCACGCAAGTTGCCAAAACCCAAGAGCATTACCACGAAACACCTGTAGAGGCTAGCCACATCATAGTTACTCAAAGAACAAATTATATCCATTATTGTGCTGATCCAACCTACTACCAAGTTGTCCTAACTCTCTGAGTTCTTTCTGAATTACCTTTAAATTGTTAGTTCTCCTAGCCATAATACCACGATCCTCAACCAAAACTCACCACACAAGAGACCCTAGAATAAAACCACAACGCCCTACGACCCATAAGCCGTTGACTTCCCTCTTAAGCATCCCAAAACACCACAATCACGACACCCACTCTAAGGAGACCTTATGTGAACCTAAAATGGTTTCTTCTACCTTCTTGATGCTGAAATGCATAATCCACAACGATATAAAAAATGCCATAAGTCTCGACACCATCCAATGTAACTCTCAGTTTCTAGCCATATACAAATCTTGAAAATTCCAAATCGCTACATATAAATCTTGAATCCATCAGAACCATTCTTGAGAGTCATCCACTCTACTCAAATCTCAATTAAACTGACCAAACGGATCGAACAATCTGTGTCCCATTAGCACACCAACACCCAAGGGAGTAACCCACACTCCTAAGCAACCGAGCAATTTCCTACATCATGTACACTACATCCTTCGTGAATAACCACTCGATTATTCCATAATGCCCATATACCCATAGAATGTAATACAACAGGTATCCAGCAATTCCCTTACTCGAGTCATCCTCGATCTCTACCTCTGCAAGTCATAACTGATTCACCAGTATACCCCGAACCGAAACCAATACAACATATAATCGTGCAATCAACTCGTCGATAGCAGACTCCCCCACTTGGCTCAACGCCATGGAATAAAACATCTGATTACTTACAGTAACCATACCCCATTACTACCATAATACCATAGTGAGATTCCACTAAATTCTTCATCCTCTCATGCAACACAAACCATCTTGTACCTCAACTCATCTGCGAATCTCGCGTTCATCCTCGTGATGGTTAATCCAACTTCCACAAGCGATCCAAACTCAGATTGCAACATATATCATTCACTGGTAAAAGAGAACTCTCTACAAAACATCTTAGGGATCGCACAACCTCACAACACCTCGCAGGGGATAACCCACATGCCTTGCCTCAAAATGATATCTCTCTACACCCTTCCACAGTCATGACTACTACGCAATCACTTAATCTTCTTGGTTCTGAACTCATCAACAAGATATGGGAATCTACTTCACTTTACAACTAAACAACCTGAGAGGTCATTCAACACACCCATAACTCGAGGCTATACGCCAAATCAAGACATAAATCAAACACCCAATAGTCCTTGCTACATCTCAATTAAACTCTTCCCGTCACATTCGAACAATCTGAACACATCTCACAGTCACATCATACTCACCACATAGTCATCCAATCACATTTTCCACTAATAGGGACACCAACGGACATATAAGTCCCAAAAGCACGTGCTCACACAATCAAAATATCCGTGCTCAGGCTACCATCAAAACCCGGCCTCAAGTCCTCCAGACTGGCCCATCATTAGCATACCAAAATCATATCTCGTACCCCAACCATGAAATCACAAGTCGTCGATGCACAGCTGATACCGAGCGCGCATGTACGCATACGAATGCGTGGAAGGAATTCAAAGAGTTACACTTCAAGATGAATCAATGTCGCACGATAAGGAAAGAAAGATGGGAAGTATATCCTAAATGCCATGTAGCCTCTCGAAGATAGGTATGGACGTCATCATACCGATCCACAAGACTCTACTAGACACTTGCTCATGACTTGTAGAACCTATGAACCTAGAGCTCTGATACCAACTTGTCACGACCCCAAATCCACTAGTCGTGATGGCACCTAACCCAATCCGCTAGGTAAGCCAACTAGTAACTATTCAATTCCAATGATATTAACAAGCCAAATAAATAGTAGTTTACTGACTTTTATATATTCCCCAAGGACTGGTAGTACCAATCATGAGCTTCTAAGAATAGAATTTACAAAGCTAAAATAAAATAAATACATCGTCTGTTTGAAAAGTACATAAATAGAGTTTTATAGATCTAAAGCTACCACTAACAAGGGGCAGCTACAACCGGGATACATGTACATCTTCAATCTCGCTCCCATCGAACACAACAACATTAGTAACTAACATCTGCACACAAGGTGCGGAAGTGTAGTATGAGTACAACCGATCCCATGTACTCAGTAAGTAACAAACCTAGCCTTAGGTTGAAAGTAGTGACGAGCTAACACAAGGTAGGGTCTAATACCAATCTCCCATAACAGTTCATAACAGCATAATACAAGTAATAAAAGATGTATCTCAGAAGTAAAATGCTCAGCTCGTTCACAGTTCCAGAAAATAGTCATGCTTTTCAAGTATCTTAGTGAAAACCCAAATCTTTTACCGAAAATACCAAAAATATGAGTAAGTTCGAATACTGTAATTTTTCCAAATATCCTTTCCACAATAAATAAAATGTTTCATTTTCCTTTCAGACAGCAAGTGTGAAATACCTCTCTATGCCCACATATCAATGTGTGTAAAAAGTCATGAATGACGTGATAACGTACAACAAGAGGGAAAATGCATCTCTATACCTGTATGTCATGTGTGCATGCTAATGCCATGTATCTCATAGATGAATCATGTACTCACACTCTCAGAGTACTCAATCTCATTGTCTCACACTTTTCACTCATCATGCTCAAACACTCGGTACTGTATATGGCCCATACGGCCCCGGGAAGTTCCATCCTGGAATATATACATCACTAACCATCAGTCACCCAGTACCGAGGAAGGCCAATCTGTCCCCATGGAGAAGATCCATCTCCAGGTATATAAATGCTTCAGACAAGATCTATGTCCAGGGAAGATCCATCCCTGAATATAATCAACCACGCTCACTAGGGGTGTACCGACTCCTAAGGGGCTTCTACAACCCAAGCGTTATAATATGCACGGACAACTCACGTGCTATAATATCAATATCTGGATCCGCACGGACAACTCATGTGCTGCACAGACGACTCACGTGCTATAGTATCAATATCCTCACAAACAGACCCCCGGACTCACTCAGTCATCAACCTCTCCAGTCTCACTCACGGGCTCACAATGTCCTGAAACTAGCCTGACAACACTGATATGATGTATCAATAAAGAACAACTGAGACTGAGATATGATATGAATGTATGAATATAACTGAGTACGAAATATCAATAATATCAGTGAAATGACAGCAAGAAACGACCACTATGGGTCCCAACAGTATCGGCATAAAGCCTAAACATGATATTTAGCATGATTGACAACTCATTTACTTTATCGCATAGTGAAAACACGGATAATAATAAAATATGACTACTATACAGTGCCATGAAAACAATAGAGTCCCAATTCACTTGGTGCACACACCACACGCCCGTCACCTAGCATGTGCGTCACCTCAATACCATTCACATAACACGTATTTCGGGGTTTCATACCCTCAGCACTAAGTTTAGAAAAGTTACTTACCTCGAACAAGCCAATACCAAATGCCGAGCAAGCCAAGCGATGCTCCAAAGATGCCATCACATGCATACAACCTCTGAACGGCTCAAAACTATCCAAAAGCAACTCAAATACATCAAATAAATCCCAAGGAAACAATTCCAAATGAAAAAGTTGAATCTTTAATAAAAAGCCCAAAATCGGCCAAAACGTCCAACTCGGGACCGCACCACAGAACCCAACAAAACTCACAAAATCCGACAACCCATTCAATTACGAGTCCAACTTACTAGTTTCACTCATATCCGACTTCGAATCGATGTTCAAAACTCAAAAATTCACATTATGAAACTTTAGGCCAAAACCCACAATTTCCTCTTTAAAATTCACAATCCAATTACCAAAAACAAAGGTAGATTTATGAAATATAACCAAAATCGAGTAGAGAACGCTTACCCCAATTCATATGGTGAAAATTGCTTCAAGAATGTCCTCAATCCGAGCTCTATAGCTCCCAAAATGAAGAAAGAACAAAAACCCTCGATAATATAGCTTTTACCGAGCGATTCCGTATTTGCGGACAATTCGTTGCCCCTGCGACCACCGCTTTTGCGGGAAAACATCGCTTCTGCGAAAAATGGCCTTTTCGAGCAACCCCCGCACCTACAGTATCAAACTCCGCATCTGCGAAGACACTCACACTTGTGCTTCCACTTGACGCACATGCACATCCGCATCTGCGCCCTTTTCTCTGCTTCTACGAGCCTCCTCATCCAGCTCTCATATCGCATCTGTGACACCTTTTTCGCTTCTGCGGCCAGCACACCTGCACAAACCAGCTGCACGTGCGATCATACCAGAACCAGCAGCTTAGCAAAAATCCAAAATGCAATGAAATGATCTGAACCTTGTCTGAAACTCACCTGAGCCCCTCGGGACCCCGTCCGAACATGCTAACCAGTTCCATAACACAATACGGACCTACTCGAAGCCTCAAAACACACATAAGAAGATCAAAACAACGAATCACACCTCAAATCAAAATCTATGAACTTTGAACTTCAAACTTCCACAACCGATGCCGAAACCTATCAAATCACGTCCGATTGACGTCACATTTTGCACACAAGTCACATTCGACATTACGGACTTGCTTCAACTTCCGGAATCGAAATCTAACCCCGATATAAAAAATCTACTCCCGGTCA
>AWOL01S0017819.1:33397-43812 GCA_000715115.1 Nicotiana otophora
CCGATTGACGTCACATTTTGCACACAAGTCACATTCGACATTACGGACTTGCTTCAACTTCCGGAATCGAAATCTAACCCCGATATAAAAAATCTACTCCCGGAATCGAAATCTGACCCCGATATAAAAAATCTACTCCCGGTCAAACTTTTTAAAATTTCAACTTTTGCCATTTCGAGCCAAATTCAACCACGGGCTTCCACTCACAATCCGGATGCGCTCCTAAGTCTAAAATCACCGAATAGAGCTAACTGAACCATCAAAATTCCAATCCAAGGTCAAATGTTAAAAAGTCAAACTTGGTCAACTCTTTCAAATTTAAAGCTCCTAGTTGAGAATTATTCTTCCAAATCAGTCCCGAATAACTTGAAAATTAAAACCGATAATTCATACAAATCAAAATACATCATACGGAGCTACTCATGCCCTTAAACTATCGAGTGAAGTGCAAATGCTCAAAATGCTTGATTGGGTCGTTACGGTCAATTTGGCAAAAAAGGATTAATTTGGGAATATTGGGTGAAATGGCTACAATTTAAACTTGAATAATTGTAAGAAAGAATGGAAAATGGGCTATTTTTTGAACTTCAAATTGGACTGGGCTAAATTTAAATGGCCCAATTGCTTTAAAACCGCCAGCTTGATTATGACAAATTCCAAATGTGAGTTCATAGATGTGTACCTTTATCGACAGAATAGACAATAAAAGAAAATAGATCTCTGAAAAAGCTGGAAAGAGCAACAACAAAAGCCAATGCAGCAAGTAGAAAACAGCTAGACAAAAATCTGGAAACAAGAGATGGATCCCAGCAATTCAAGAACAAAAGAACCAGCAGCCACTCGAAATCTCAGCAGAATTGGAGTAAAACCAGTAGAAAAATGAAAAAAAAGAGCAACTTTGAATTTATTTTATTTTATTTTTTTGTTGTTTTCTTGTTTTCTGTATCTAGATTTAAACTCAAGAAAAGAAAAATCAGGGTGAAAATGAAGAAAGGAATCTGTTTCTATAGAGAAATCAGTGTCAAAAATGTAAAGAAGATTCTGGATTTTTTCAGAAGATTCTTCTCTGCCTTTTTCTGCAGGGAATCTCTTATATATGGTGTAGGGGTTGTATGAGGGAAAAGGGGAGGGAATATATGAGGATGTCAGCTAAATTTTAGGAGATAGGGGCATCTTTTAACAACCAATTGTTGGACAACTGTCCTATTTCCAGATATTCAACTCATTTTCAGCATCTTTTCTTAACAAATTAGGACAATTGTCCCTTTCTAGAAGTTTCTCTCATTTTCCACTCTTTACATTTTGTATTTTACCTCTTTTCAACCTAAATTTTGACCTAATTACCGATGTAGGGCAATTAACACGACTAGTCTAATTAAACAAAAAACAAGAATCTGTTGAGATGCAATTAATTAAAGGAACAGAAGATACAAAAAATCGGGAAAGAATTATGTCATTCAAAGCAGAACATACTCAAAGCCTAACAAAATTTAGGTGATTAACCTAATGTAATTAACTAATCGAAATCATGTGTCACGATCCGAAATTTCCTACCTTTCGGGACCGTGATGGCGCCTAACCTTTCACTTGCTAGGCAAGCCATGTTAGAGGATTATTAAGTCAATCCTTATTCAATTCAATAAATAACAGCAAATAAGGTAAAACGAATTAAAGCGAGTGCAGAATAATATAACAACCTTAATAGTTACTACAACCCGGATCTAGAGTCACAATTCATGAACTTTTAGGATTTACTATAATTAAAAGTCTAAAATAAATACAACTATTTGAATGAAAGAAACAGTAAAAGAAAAAAAAACAGAAAAGATAAACGGGGACTTCAAGGTCTGTGAACGCCAACAGATCTACCATGAGTCTCCGATGAACTAGTCTGAACTGCTGCGCCTCTCGATCAGTTGGGACCAATACCAAAATCTGCACAGGAAGTGCAGAGTGCAATATCAGTACAACCGACCCCATATACTGGTAAGAGTCGAGCCTAACCTCGACAAAGCAGTGACGAGGCTGTGACAAGACACCAACATAACAAACCTGTGCAATTTAACAGTATATGTACAAATAACAGATAACATGTACTATTGGGAGGGGGAAATATGCTAAGGAGAATACGAGATAGAGAACTACAGTAGAATGGTAACTTGAACAGCTAATATACTATGAATCAATAAGAACAAGTAAACACGGTAAAGGAAAAATGCGCGGCATCACCCTTCGTGCTTTTACTCTCAAACCCCCATAAAATCAATAGAAACGACACGACATCACCCTTCGTGCATTAAATCTCATAACATGGCACGACACCACCCTTTGTGCATTAACACTCATAATATGACACGGCATCACCTTTCGTGCATTAACACTCACAATATGGCACGACATCACCCTTCGTGCATTAACACTCACAATATGGCACGACATCACCTTTCGTGCATTAACACTCACAATATGGCACGGCATCACCCTTCGTGCATTAACACTCACAATATAGCACGACATCACCCTTCGTGCATTAATACCCACAATATGGCACGAGATCATCCTTCGCGCATTAACACTCACAATATGGCACGACATCACCCTTCGTGCATTAACACTCACAATATGGCACGACATCACCCTTCGTGCATTAACACTCATAATATGGCACGACATCACCCTTCGTGCATTAGCACTCTCCCTTACCATAATGCAATGAACAAATAACAACAGGGAGATAGAATAACAAGTACAAGCCTTACTTCAACATTTTGTTCCACAATATCAACCTAAAATTCGGAATTAATACTCAATTATCACCAGAAGATCCGTAAACATGATACGAACGATCAATTTAACAATACTAGTCTAAACATGAATAATATGAACAAAGGAAGCTATAATTGCAAGAAACCAAGCCCTGCCCGCATGCTTTAACCCGACTACAACGTAAAAGTACTCGTCACCTCACATATACGTTGTTCCCCAATATTTAAACATGTAGCAAATAGACAAACAAGTCATATTCCCTCAAGTCAAGGTTAACCACGACACTTACCTCGCTCCGAAGACCAAACTCAAAACTCAATCATGGATTTTCCTTTCAAACAAGCCTCCGAACCAATAGAATCTAGCAATTTACTAACCAAACGATTCAATTTAAGCCTTAGGAACTACCCATGATTGTAAAGAATTCAATTTAGGCAATTATTGAAAAAGTCAACAAAAGTCAACACCCAGGTCCGCTTGGTCCAAACCCGAAATTCGGACCAAAACCCGATTACCCATTCACCCCCGAGCCCGGTTATGTAATTTGTTTTGGAATCCGACCTCAATTTGAGGTCTAAATCCCCATTTTTCAAAAATCTCTAATTCTACCCAAAACCCCCAATTTTCACCATGAAAACTTTAGATTTTAGGTTGAAATCTTAGAAAAAGTAGTGAAAGATTGAAAGAAACTAGTTTAGAATCACTTACCAATGATTTGGGGAAGAAACGTTCTTTGGAAAATCGCCTCTAGGGTTCTTGAGTTTGAAACTTTGAAGAATGAACCAAAAATCNTACCCAAAACCCCCAATTTTCACCATGAAAACTTTAGATTTTAGGTTGAAATCTTAGAAAAAGTAGTGAAAGATTGAAAGAAACTAGTTTAGAATCACTTACCAATGATTTGGGGAAGAAACGTTCTTTGGAAAATCGCCTCTAGGGTTCTTGAGTTTTAAAATTTGAAGAATGAACCAAAAATCCCGTCTAAGTCATATTTGATCAAGTGCAGATGTTGCATTTGCGACCTGGGGTTCACAAATGTGAAGAAACCATCACAAATGCGAAGCTCTCCACACTTATGCTTTCTTTGCAAATGCGAAGAATGGTTCACAATTGCGAACAATGATCTCCGCAAATGCGACCATTTGCGATCACATTTGATCGCATTTGCGAGATCACCATTTTATTCGCAAATGCGAACTCAGACCTTCCCAGCTACTCTTCGCAAATACAATGAGTAGATCGCAAATGCAAACCCATCAGTGGTCGCAATTGAGATGATTGACCTTGCAATTGCGAGGTCTGAGGCCTGCAATAAAACTGAAGCACACGAGGAATGCTCTAAGTCCAATTTTCACTCTGTAGCCTATCTAAAACTCACCCGAGCCCTCGGGGCTCTAAACCAAAAGTGCACACAAGTCTAAAAACATCATACGAACTTGCTCGCGTGATCAAATCGCCAAAATAATACCTAGAACTATGAATCAGACACCAAAATCAAATGAAATTTTCAAGAAACTTTAGAATTTCTATATTAACAACCGGACGTCCGAATCACGTCAAATCAACTCCGTTTATCACAAAATTCGATTGATAAGTCATAAATATCATAGTAGACCTGTACCGGGCTCCGAAACCAAAATACAGACCCGGTATCGACCAAATCAAACCTCAGTTAATTCTTAAAAACCATTAAACTTTCAGATTTTCAGTTTTCAACAAAAATTCATAACTCGAGCTAGGGACCTCCGAATTTGATTTCGTGTATATGCCCAGGTCCCATATTTTGACACGGACCCACAGGGACCGTCAAAACATGGATTCGGGTCTGTTTACTCAAAACATTGACCGAAGTCAACTCAAATTAATTTTTAAGGCTAAAGTTTCATAATTTTCTCAGTTTTTAACATATAAGCCTTCCGGAAGAACACCCGGACTGAAACCTAAGATGACCTATTGGGTCATCACATTCTCCACCTCTAAACAACCGTTCGTCCTCGAACAGACATAGAAAAGCACCTGAATTGGTGAAAAGATGTGCATATCTACACTGCATATCTGACTCGGACTCCCAAGTAGTTGCTTCAATAGGTTGACCTCTCCACTGCACTAGAACAGAAGGATAACTCTTAGACCTCAGTTGTCGAACCTGCCGGGCTAGAATAGCCACTGGCTCCTCCTCGTGAGTCAAATCCTCATCCAACTGGACAGAGCTGAAATCTAACATGTGGGACGGATCGCCGTGATACTTACGTAGTATGGACACGTGGAACACCGGATGAACTGCTGATAACCTCGGTGGCAACGCAAGCCTGTAAGCTACCTCTCCCACTCTCTCCAGAATTTAAAAGGTCCAATATACCTAGGGCTTAACTTGCCCTTCTCTCCGAACCTCATTACACCCTTCATGGGTGATACCCGGAGCAACACTCTCTCCCCGACCATGAATGCAACATCACGAACTTTGCGGTTGGCATAACTCTCCTGCCTGGACTGAGTTGTACGAATTCGATCCTGAATAATCTTGACCTTGTCCAAGGCATCCTGTACTAGATCTGTACCCAACAACCGAGCCTCCCCCGGCTCGAACCACCCAACTGGCGACCGGTACCGCCTACCGTATAATACCTCATAGAGAGCCATCTGAATGCTCGACTGGTAGCAGTTATTGTAGGCGAACTCTGCAAGGGGCAAGAACCGATCCCACGATCCTCCAAAGTCTATAACACATGCGCAGAGCGTATCCTCCAACATCTGAATAGTGCGCTCAGACTGTCCGTCCGTCTAAGGATGAAACATTGTGCTCAACTCAACCCGCGTGCCCAACTCACGTTGTACCGCCCTTCAAAAGTGCGAGGTGAACTACGTACCTCGATCAGAAATGATAGACACGGCCACACCGTGAAGACGGACGATCTCGCGGATGTAAATATCTGCCAACCGCTCTGAAGAATAGGTAACTACCACAGGGATGAATGCGATGACTTAGTCAGCCTGTCCACAATGACCCAAACGACATCGAACTTCCTCTGAGTCCATGGGAGTCCAACAATGAAATCCATAGTGATACGCTCCCACTTTCACTTAGGAATCTCTATATGCTGAAGCAAACCACCGAGTCTCTGATGCTCATACTTTACTTGGTGACAATTTAGATACCGAGCTACATAAGTAACTATATCCTTTTTCATCCTCCTCCACCAATAATGTTGCCGCAAGTCCTGATACATCTTGGCGGTGCCCGGGTGAATAGAATATCGGGAGTTGTTGGCCTCCTCAAGAATCAATTCACGAAGTCCATCCACATTAGGCACACAAATATGACTCTGCATCCTCAAGACCCCGTAATATCCAACAATAACCTGTTTGGCACCACTATGCCGCACTGTGTCCCTAAGGACCAACAAAAGAGGGTCGTCATACTGTCGATCTCTGATACGCTCAAACAAGGAATACCGAGTGACTGTACAAGCTAGAACACGGCTGGGCTCTAAAATTTCCAACCTCACAAATTGGTTGGCCAAAGTCTGAACATCTGATACAAGTGGCCTCTCACCGACTAGAATGAATGAAGGCTGCCCATACTCGCTGCATTTCTACTCAATACGTCGGCCACCACATTGGCCTTCCTAGGATGATACAAGATGGTGGTATCATAGTCTTTCAATAGCTCCAACCACCTTCTCTCCCTCAAATTGAGATCCTTTTGCTTGAACAAATACTGAAGGCTCCGATGATCCATGAAGACCTCACACGACACGCCGTAAAGATACTGCCTCCAAATCTTCAACGCATGAACAGTGGCTGCCAACTCCATAGTACCTCCAAATCGTCAGCGCATGAACAATGGTTGCCAACTCTAAGTCATGGACAAGGTAATTTTTCTCATGAACCTTCAACTATCGTGACACATATGCAATCACCCTGCCCTTCTGCATCAATACCACACCGAGCCCAACACAGGACACATCACAATATACCGTATAAGATCCTGAACCTGTGGGCAACACCAATAGCAGCACCGTAGTCAAAGCAGTTTTGAGCTTCTGAAAGCTCGCCTCACACTCGGCTGACAGTCTGAACGGGGCACCATTCTGGATCAACCTGGTCAAGGGGGCTGCTATAGATGAAACACCCTCCACAAATCGATGGTAATAGCCCGCCAAACCCAAGAAACTCCTAATCTCCATAGCTGAAGTGGGTCTAGGCTAGTTCTGAACTGCCTCAACTTCTTAGGATCTACCTAAATGCCCTCTGCTGATACAATGTGGCCCAAGAAAGTGACTGAATCCAACTAAAACTCGCACTTCGAAAATTTAACATATAACTGGCTGGCTCTCAGAGTCTGAAGTACAATCCTAATATGCTGCTCATGTTTCTCTCGACTGCGGGAGTAGATCAAGATATCGTCAATAAACATATTCACAAAGGATTCCAAATAAGGCTTGAACACTCGGTTCATCAAATCCATGAATGTTGTAGGGGCATTTGTCAACCCAAAAGACATCACCAGAAACTCATAATGCCCGTACCGAGTCCGAAAAGCTATCTTAGGGACATCAGATGCCTAATCCTCAACTGATGGTAGCCATATCTCAAATTAATCTTCGAAAACACCTTGGCACCCTGAAGCTGATCAAATAAATCATCAATCCTCGGCAATGGATACTTGTTCTTGATGGTGACTTTGGTCAACTGCCGATAATCTATACACATCCTCATCGATCCATATTTCTTCTTCACAAACAACACAAGTGCACCCCATGTCGAGACACTAGGTCTAATGAATCCCTTATCAAGCAAATCTTGCAATTGTTCCTTCAATTCTTTCAACTCTGGCGGGGCCATACGACATGGAGGAATGGATATGGGCTGGGTGCCCGGAGCCAAGTCAATACAGAATTCAATATCCCTGTCGGGTGGCATCCCCGACAGGTCTGCAGGAAATACCTCTGGAAACTCACAAACAACTAGTACGGAATCCATGGAAGGAACCTCTACATTGGAATAGCGGACATAATCCAAATACACTAGATACCCCTTTCTCGACCATACGTCGAGCCTTTATATAAGAGATAACCCTACTGGTAGAATGGCCAGGAGTCCCTCTCCACTTTAATTGAGGCAACCCCGGCAAGGCTAAGGTCACCGTTTTGGCATGACAATCCAATATAGAATGATAAGGTGATAGCCAATCCATACCCAAAATGACATCAAAATCGATCATATTGAGAAGTAGAAGATCTACACGAGTCTCAAGACCCCCAATGGTGACCACACACGAACGATAAACACGATCTACAACAATAGCATCCCCCACAGTCGTGGACACATACACAGGAGCACTCAAAGAATCACGAGGCACAACCAAATATGAAGCAAAATATGATGACACATAGGAGTAAGTAGATCCCGGATCAAAGAGAACTGAAGCATCTCTACTGCAAACTGAAACAGTACCTGTAATAACAGCGTCATATGACTCAGCCTCAAGCCTGGCTAGAAAAGCATAACATCGGGGCTGGACCCCACCACTCTGAACTACATCTCTAGGGCGGGCCCTAGCTGGTTGACCTCCACATCTAGCGGCCTGACCTCCATCTCTAGCTGCCTGACCCCTACCTCTAGCTGGGTGAGCGGTCAGTGAAGCACCCCGTGCCGGGACCATGGCACGAGAGCCCTAATGTTGTGAGCTGCCCAATGCCCGAGGTCAAAATCTAGCAATGTGCCTCGAATCACCACAAGTATAACAGTACCTCGGCTGATGTAACTGCTGACCCTGAAACTGACCCTGTCCACCTGAATAACCACCCTGAAAACTCTGGAGCGGAGGTGCACTAATATGAGTTGGTGGTGCACTGTAGGCTAGCTGGTCGGAATAAGGCATGTGAGGGCCACGACCACCTAAGGCACAGTGGGATACCTGGAGTGCTGAATGAAATGTCCTGGGAGGATGGCCTGTACCAAAAGTACCCCTACCTCCAGATGAGGCACCGCTGAACCCCCCAGAATAACGTGGTCTCTTGTTAGACCCCTGACCTCTCTGAGCAAGAACCATCTCGACTCGCCTGGCGACGTTGGCAGTCGCCTGAAAAGAAATCTCTCTCCCAGTCTCTTTAGCCATCTCCAATCTGATAGTCTGAGCAAGTACATCAATAAACCTCCTCACCCTTTCTCTCTCTCTCTCTCTCGGTAGGAAGCAGAAGAAGAGCATGACTGGCCAAATCCACAAAACGGGTCTCATACTGGGTAACAATCATACTGCCCTGATGGAGGTGCTCCTCTCTCAATGTGATAGGGAGAAACTTCTCTAGAAAGAGCTAAGATAACTGGTCCCAAGTAAGAGCAGGCGATCCAACTAGTCTGGCCAACAAATAATATCTCCACCATTTCTTGGCGGAACCAGTCATCTAGAATATAGCAAAGTCGACCCCATTAGTCTCCACTATACCCATGTTCTATAGCACCGCATGACAACTGTCAAGATACTCCTAGGGATACTCTGAAGTAGCACCACTGAAGTGAACTCGAAAGAGCTTGGTAAACTTGTCCAATATCCACAAAGCCTTAGAAGACATAGCTGACCCATCACCGGTCTGTGCCGTAATAACCGGCTGAACTAGTCCGGCTGGATGAGCGGCTGGAGTCTGATACTGGGGATCCGTCTGTTCTGGAGTGTGAGTAGCAGGAGTCTGGGCTCCTCCTCTAGCCTGAGAGATGGCTGGTGCCATGGGACATGCGCCAGTCTGGGCCACACTTTCCATAAGACCCACCAAATGGACCACAATGTCTTGAAGCACTGGGGTGGCAATGAACCCCTTCGGAACCTGAGCTGGTCCGGCAGAAATAGTCTGGGATGGAACCTCCTCGTCAAACTCTACCTGAGGATCCACTGCTGGGGCTCTGGGCTGAGCCCTGCCCCTGTCTCAGCCTCGACCTCTGCCCCTCGTAGGAGCTGCCACTAGAGGCTCTGGCTGCTGCTCAACTGACGATGTGGTACGTGTTCTCGCCATCTGTGGGAGAATAAGAGTAGAGGAGTTCAATTAGCATTGAGAGAGCATAAATTGCACAACATAGAAGAATAGAAGAGAAATGGTTCCTAAACTTCATAGCCTCTGGAAGATAAGCACATACGTCTCCGTACCGATCCTCCAGACTCTACTAAGCATGCTCGTGAATTGTGAGACCTAGGTAACCTAGTGCTCTGATACCAACTTGTCATGACCCGGAATTTCCCACCTTTCGGGACCGTGATGGTGCCTAACATTTTACTTGCTAGACAAGCCACGTTAGAGGATTATTAAGCCAATCTTTATTCAATTCAATAAATAATAGCAAATAAGGTAAAACGAATAAAAGCGAGTGCAGAATAATATAACAGCGTCAATATTTACTACAACCCGGATCTAGAGTCACAATTCATGAACTTATAGGATTTACTACAAGTAAAAGTCTGAAAGAAATACAACTGTTTGAACGAAAGAAACAGTAAAAGAAAAAAAAACAGAAAAGATAGACGGGGACTTCAAGGTCTGTGAACGCCAACAGATCTACCTTGAGTCTCCGATGAACCAGTCCGAGCTGCTACGCCTCTCGATCAGCTGGGACCAATACCAAAATCTACACAGGAAGTGCAAAGTGCAGTATCAGTA
>AWOL01S0017822.1:0-10446 GCA_000715115.1 Nicotiana otophora
GCTTAGGCCATATGATATCACTGTTGGGACCCGCAACGATTGTATACTTGTTGAATTGACTGCTAATTATTGTCTTGTACTCAGTCACAGTCTTACTTGTGTATTATATCTCTGTTCCCTCTCATTTCTTGTTGATACTTGTTGTATTCTCTGTTTGGGCCGATTATTATGATATTCTATGAGCCCAAGGGGCTGGAGAGGTTAGTGACTGAGATAGGGCCTGAGTGCCGAGCTGTGAACTACGTGAGGATATATGGATCGGGTTGGACGCCGCAACGAGCCTTATGGCTATTTATGGACTATGGATCGGGTTGCACGCCACAGCGAGCCTTATGGCTATTTATGGACTATGGATCAGGTTGCACACTGCAATGAGCCTTATGGCTACTTATATGATTGGGTCGGGCTGAACGCCACAGCGATATAGCGCTTGGGCTGGAAGGAGCCCCTCCGGAGTTTGTACACTCCCAGTGAGCGCAGGTACCTATTGAGAGTGTGTATTCAGGGCTGAGAGCCGAGAGTATGAGCTGATGAGATGAGTTGAGTGATTGCTGCCTTGAGAGACTGTACCTTCTTTTATTTGTTGTTGCACTTAATTGCTATCTGATGTTGTTGTGAAATTTCTGGAAGATTCATATCTGTTTTACTTGAACTCGAACTAATTTGACTTATACCACCGGATTTGAAAGTATGTTCACTCTTTACTGAAAGCTTTTGAAATGACCTGTATTATTATAGTTCGTCACTGCTTCTCAGTTCCTTATTTAATTCTGTTACTTGCTGAGTTGGTTATACTCATGCTACACCTTGCACTTCATGTGCAGATCCAAGTGTGCACGGTTCTGGCGGTCGCTGATTTCGTGCGCGAGTTGATTATCGGAGACTTACGAGGTAGCAGTCGGCGTTCGCAGTTCTTGTTTCTCCTATCTTATTATCTTTTCTCTCTTGTATTGGCATTTGGCACAGACTGTAGTAGACTCTGTTTCTAGATTGGTTATTAGATTCTCATTAATTAGTGACACCTCGATGTCGGGCTATTTTTTCGCACTTATGTTTTATTTGGGTTTTACCCCCATTTTTATGAAATACTCCGGTTATTTTAAATGTATTAATTCTTTTCTGTTAAATTTTGAAAGTGTTTTGGGAAGGTCGGCTTGCCTAGTATCACGATAGGAGCCATCACGATGGGTTAGGTATTAGGTCATGACACCACACCTGTGGCTATTTCCTCGCCTCTGCAGTCACGCACCTGCGGTCAAACTTGCGCAGGTGCGATTACACCAGAACTGGTGCACTTCAGCCATTCCTTAATTCCAAAACTTGCTCCGTTAACCATTCGGGACCCACCCGAGGCCTCCAGAACCTTAACCAAATATACCAACATGTCCCAAAACATATTACAAACTTAGTCGAGCCTTCAAATCACATAAAACAACGCTAAAACCATGAATCGCACTCCAATTTAAGCTTAATGAACTTTAAAACTTCAAACTTCTATATTCCATGCCGAAACCTACAAATCACGTCCGATTGACCTCCAATTTTGCACACAAGTCACATTTGACATTATGGACCTACTCTAACTTCCGGAATCGGAATCCGACCCTGATATCAAAAAGTCCACTCCCGATCAAACTTCTCAAAACCCTTCAAATTTTTAACTTTCGCTAAATGACCCCAAAATGACCTACGGACCTCCAAATCCATATCCGGACGCGCTCCCAATACCATAATCACCTTACGGAGCTATTCCCAAACTCAGAATCCCAAACGGATGTCAATAACATTGAAATGTACTTCAACCCAAATTTATGTAATCGTTCCAAAATGCCAACTTCTACATTAGGCACTGAAACGCTCCCGGGTCATCTAAAACCCAATCCGGACTTATGCCCGAGTCCAATATCATCATACAAACCTGTTGGAGTCTTCAAATCCCCATTCCGAGGTCGTTTACTCAAAAATCACCCTTTAGTCAATTCCTCAAACTTAAAGCTTCTGAAATTAAAATATTTTTTCCAAATCAACTCCTAACTTCCCGAAATTAAATTCTGACCACGCGTACAAGTTATAATACCTGAAGTGTAACTGCTCGGGGTCTCAAACCGCTGAATGATGCGCTAGAGATTAAAACGACCGGTCGGGTCGTTACAATGTTAACGTATGCAATATTAATATATATGAAGATTGATTAATATATATTAATGTTATATTAACGTATGCAATATTAATATAAGTATACATATGCTGTTGTTGCTAAAATTTAAGTATTAACATAACACTACATCTTATAGAACCATACACTTTGTTTTAAAATATGTTATAGTAAGTTTTAATCGAATATAATTGAATTTCCAATTGCTCCACTAATGAAGTATCTGAGCAAAGTACAAATAAGGTGATCGAGAATAAAACATTCAAGATTATGTGTGTGTGTGTGTGTGTGTGTGTGTGTATATATATAGCATTAATATATATGAGTGTGTATATTGTTAAATATATGTAGATATTATTATAAGTATACATACTAATGCTATATTAATGTTATATTAATGTATATTAATGCTATATTAATGCTATATTAACATATGCAATATTAATATAAGTATGCATATGTTGTTCTTGCTAAAACTTAAGTATTAACATAGCACTACATCATATAGAACTATATACTTTATTTTTAAATGTGTTAAAGTAAGTTTTAATCGAATATAATTGAATTTCCAATTAAAGTACTAATGAGGTGATCGAGAATAAAACATTCAAGATTATATGTGTGTGTGTATATATATACATATATATGAGTGTGTGTATTGTTAAATATATGTAGATATTATTTTAAGTATACATATTAATATTATATTAATGTATATCAATGCAATATTAATGCTATATTAACATATGCAATATTAATATAAGTATACATACGTTGTTGTTGCTAAAACTTAAGTATTAACATAGATTATGTGTGTGTAGAAAAAGAAAATAATATATATATATATATATATATATGTCATGATCCAAAATCTACCCCGTCATGATGGCGCCTATCGTGGAACTAGGCAAGCCACAACTCAATATCCCAACACAGAAAAATCTTTGAACATAAAGACATAAGCAATTTAATAATTTAAGAAAGCCTTTTTGAAAACAGAAATATCCAAAATACAATACAATCATTCCCAAAACCAGGATGTCATAGAGTACATGAGCGTCTAAATTAGAATACAGTCCACTACAGTGTCTAGAGAAATAAACGAAAATATAACTTGTGATAAAGGAGGAGAGTCAAGGCCTGCGAACGCCGTGCAGCTACCTTGGTAGTATCCGAACTCTGAAGCCGCAATCAGCAACCGCCGCCGTGACAAAAAACGCCTGGATCTGCACATGAGGTGCAGGGAGTAACGTGAGTACATCCAACTCAGTAAGTAACAAATCNGATTCTTTTAGACTACATTAATTATATTGTACTGCTTGTGGCTAGATTCGGGGAGTTTGGAGATTTATTCGAGGGGCAAGGGCATTGCGGAGTAGGATTTCTGCGCGGTTGAGGTAAGTAACACTCTTAAATCTGGTTATTAGGGTATGAAACCTTGAGAATTGGTATGATATGAGTGTTTGGAGGTGACGCACATGCTAGGTGATGGGATTGTGACTTGGTCCGTCTCATGAGACTGTAAAGTTGAATAGCCATTGTTATTATTTGTTTTTTCTTGTCTTTGAGCAATTGACTGCCTTTCATGTTAGAAACCACGCTTAGGCCATATGATATCACTGTTGGGACCCGCAACGATTGTATACTTGTTGAATTGACTGCTAATTATTGTCTTGTACTCAGTCACAGTCTTACTTGTGTATTATATCTCTGTTCCCTCTCATTTCTTGTTGATACTTGTTGTATTCTCTGTTTGGGCCGATTATTATGATATTCTATGAGCCCAAGGGGCTGGAGAGGTTAGTGACTGAGATAGGGCCTGAGTGCCGAGCTGTGAACTACGTGAGGATATATGGATCGGGTTGGACGCCGCAACGAGCCTTATGGCTATTTATGGACTATGGATCGGGTTGCACGCCACAGCGAGCCTTATGGCTATTTATGGACTATGGATCAGGTTGCACACTGCAATGAGCCTTATGGCTACTTATATGATTGGGTCGGGCTGAACGCCACAGCGATATAGCGCTTGGGCTGGAAGGAGCCCCTCCGGAGTTTGTACACTCCCAGTGAGCGCAGGTACCTATTGAGAGTGTGTATTCAGGGCTGAGAGCCGAGAGTATGAGCTGATGAGATGAGTTGAGTGATTGCTGCCTTGAGAGACTGTACCTTCTTTTATTTGTTGTTGCACTTAATTGCTATCTGATGTTGTTGTGAAATTTCTGGAAGATTCATATCTGTTTTACTTGAACTCGAACTAATTTGACTTATACCACCGGATTTGAAAGTATGTTCACTCTTTACTGAAAGCTTTTGAAATGACCTGTGTTATTATAGTTCGTCACTGCTTCTCAGTTCCTTATTTAATTCTGTTACTTGCTGAGTTGGTTATACTCATGCTACACCTTGCACTTCATGTGCAGATCCAAGTGTGCACGGTTCTGGCGGTCGCTGATTTCGTGCGCGAGTTGATTATCGGAGACTTACGAGGTAGCAGTCGGCGTTCGCAGTTCTTGTTTCTCCTATCTTATTATCTTTTCTCTCTTGTATTGGCATTTGGCACAGACTGTAGTAGACTCTGTTTCTAGATTGGTTATTAGATTCTCATTAATTAGTGACACCTCGATGTCGGGCTATTTTTTCGCACTTATGTTTTATTTGGGTTTTACCCCCATTTTTATGAAATACTCCGGTTATTTTAAATGTATTAATTCTTTTCTGTTAAATTTTGAAAGTGTTTTGGGAAGGTCGGCTTGCCTAGTATCACGATAGGAGCCATCACGATGGGTTAGGTATTAGGTCATGACACCACACCTGTGGCTATTTCCTCGCCTCTGCAGTCACGCACCTGCGGTCAAACTTGCGCAGGTGCGATTACACCAGAACTGGTGCACTTCAGCCATTCCTTAATTCCAAAACTTGCTCCGTTAACCATTCGGGACCCACCCGAGGCCTCCAGAACCTTAACCAAATATACCAACATGTCCCAAAACATATTACAAACTTAGTCGAGCCTTCAAATCACATAAAACAACGCTAAAACCATGAATCGCACTCCAATTTAAGCTTAATGAACTTTAAAACTTCAAACTTCTATATTCCATGCCGAAACCTACAAATCACGTCCGATTGACCTCCAATTTTGCACACAAGTCACATTTGACATTATGGACCTACTCTAACTTCCGGAATCGGAATCCGACCCTGATATCAAAAAGTCCACTCCCGATCAAACTTCTCAAAACCCTTCAAATTTTTAACTTTCGCTAAATGACCCCAAAATGACCTACGGACCTCCAAATCCATATCCGGACGCGCTCCCAATACCATAATCACCTTACGGAGCTATTCCCAAACTCAGAATCCCAAACGGATGTCAATAACATTGAAATGTACTTCAACCCAAATTTATGTAATCGTTCCAAAATGCCAACTTCTACATTAGGCACTGAAACGCTCCCGGGTCATCTAAAACCCAATCCGGACTTATGCCCGAGTCCAATATCATCATACAAACCTGTTGGAGTCTTCAAATCCCCATTCCGAGGTCGTTTACTCAAAAATCACCCTTTAGTCAATTCCTCAAACTTAAAGCTTCTGAAATTAAAATATTTTTTCCAAATCAACTCCTAACTTCCCGAAATTAAATTCTGACCACGCGTACAAGTTATAATACCTGAAGTGTAACTGCTCGGGGTCTCAAACCGCTGAATGATGCGCTAGAGATTAAAACGACCGGTCGGGTCGTTACAATGTTAACGTATGCAATATTAATATATATGAAGATTGATTAATATATATTAATGTTATATTAACGTATGCAATATTAATATAAGTATACATATGCTGTTGTTGCTAAAATTTAAGTATTAACATAACACTACATCTTATAGAACCATACACTTTGTTTTAAAATATGTTATAGTAAGTTTTAATCGAATATAATTGAATTTCCAATTGCTCCACTAATGAAGTATCTGAGCAAAGTACTAATAAGGTGATCGAGAATAAAACATTCAAGATTATGTGTGTGTGTGTGTGTGTGTGTGTGTGTATATATATAGCATTAATATATATGAGTGTGTATATTGTTAAATATATGTAGATATTATTATAAGTATACATACTAATGCTATATTAATGTTATATTAATGTATATTAATGCTATATTAATGCTATATTAACATATGCAATATTAATATAAGTATGCATATGTTGTTCTTGCTAAAACTTAAGTATTAACATAGCACTACATCATATAGAACTATATACTTTATTTTTAAATGTGTTAAAGTAAGTTTTAATCGAATATAATTGAATTTCCAATTAAAGTACTAATGAGGTGATCGAGAATAAAACATTCAAGATTATATGTGTGTGTGTATATATATACATATATATGAGTGTGTGTATTGTTAAATATATGTAGATATTATTTTAAGTATACATATTAATATTATATTAATGTATATCAATGCAATATTAATGCTATATTAACATATGCAATATTAATATTAGTATACATACGTTGTTGTTGCTAAAACTTAAGTATTAACATAGATTATGTGTGTGTAGAAAAAGAAAATAATATATATATATATATATATATATGTCATGATCCAAAATCTACCCCGTCATGATGGCGCCTATCGTGGAACTAGGCAAGCCACAACTCAATATCCCAACACAGAAAAATCTTTGAACATAAAGACATAAGCAATTTAATAATTTAAGAAAGCCTTTTTGAAAACAGAAATATCCAAAATACAATACAATCATTCCCAAAACCAGGATGTCATAGAGTACATGAGCGTCTAAATTAGAATACAGTCCACTACAGTGTCTAGAGAAATAAACGAAAATATAACTTGTGATAAAGGAGGAGAGTCAAGGCCTGCGAACGCCGTGCAGCTACCTTGGTAGTATCCGAACTCTGAAGCCGCAATCAGCAACCGCCGCCGTGACAAAAAACGCCTGGATCTGCACATGAGGTGCAGGGAGTAACGTGAGTACATCCAACTCAGTAAGTAACAAATCCAAACTTTAGACTGAAAGGTAGTGACAAACTCAACCGGTACAGATAAAATAGAAATAACTGACCAGAAACGTAGGCATGCTTTCAAATTAAATAGGCAACTCAAACAGTAAAGTGAAGCAGATCCGAACAGTATAAAGAATATAACTCTGCTATCTCTACATGCCAATGCACATGCTGTATGTGATGCACCATGCTGTCAGCCTCATGTGTTCACACTCTCGAATGCTCAACCACTCGGTACTGTATATGGCCCATACGGCCCAGGGAAGATCCATCCCATAACATATACATCACTCACTATAAGTCAACCAGTACTGAGGAAGGCCAGTCCAGCCCTGTGGAGAAGATCCATCTCCAGGTATCAAGTACTTCGTACAAGATCCATGTCCAGGGAAGATCCATCCCTCAATAATATCAACTGCGCTCACTGGGAGTGTGTACAGACTCCGGAGGGACTCCTACAGCCCAGGCGCTATCATAAAATCAGTATAACCGCTGCCCGATCCCATAACTGTCACTCATAATCAGGCTCTCAACCTCACTCAATAATCAATCTCTCGAGTCTCACTCACGGGCACACAATCTCATGAAAACTAGCCCGAAACAATGATATGATGTATCAATAAACAACAACTGAGACGGAGATATGATATGAAATGCATGAACATGACTGAGTACATAATATCAATGAAATCAGTGAGATGGCAGCAAGAAACGACCACTAGGGGTCCCAACAGTACCGGCATAAAGCCTAAACATGATATCTAGCATGATTCACAGCTCAATTGCTTTATCACAAGATGAAAATACGGATATCAATAAAATAAAGTCATTATACAATGCCGTGGAATCAACCAGGCACTATTCTCACGGTGCACGCTCGCACGCCCATCACATGGCATGTGCGTCACCTCAATACCGATCGTATAGCACATAGTTCGGGGTTTTGAACCCTCAGAACCAAGTTTGAAAGTGTTACTTACCTCAAACCGAGTAAATCCTACTCTGAAATGCCTTTGCCCCTCGAATCAGTCTCCAAATGCCCTGAATCTAGCCATAAGTAGTACGATATAATTAACATAAGTTAAAGGAATCAATTCCAGAAGAAAAACACGAAATTATAAGCCATAAATCCGAAATCGGCCCGAACCCGTCCCTCGGGCCCATGTCTCGAAATATGATAAAAGTCACAAAACCCGAAAGCCCATTCACTCACAAGGCTAACCATACCAAAATTACTCAAATCCAATAACAAATTCCCATTCAAAACCTCTTAATTCTAACTCAAGTGTTCTTCCTTTGTTTCCCCCAATTGCTCACCCCAAATCACAACTTAGATGATACAATTAAAGATGAAATCACGGGATTTAACCAAAACCAAGTAGGAATCACTTACCCCAATCAACTCCACAAAAATCCCTTCAAGAATCACCCAATTCTGTGTTCTCTAGCTCAAAATATGACAAAATGGGTTCAAACCCTCGTTTTTTAAATTAATACTGCCTGCCCAGATATCTTTCTTCGCGAATACGACCGTCCTCTTGCGTTCGCGTAGACCAACTCAGAATGCCTCTCAATTTAAATCTTTGCGAACGCGAAGCTTTGAAAACTCAGACCTTCACGAACGCGTCCCTCACCTCGCGAACGCGTAGAACAAAAGACTGGGGGGTCCCCAGCTGCCTCACTCCCCTTCGCGAACGCGGCGCCACTCACGCGTTCGCGATGCACACACTGCCATACCTTCGCGTTTGTGTCCTCTCCTTCGCGGATGCGTAGAGAAAAATCTCACCAACTCAGAAACACTCTTCGCAAACGCGAGGCTCCTCTCGCGAACGCGTAAGAGGAAACCAAAAAATGCAGCAGCAGATATCAGCTATCTCACCAAGGCCAAAAATGATCCGTTAACCACCCGAAACTCACCCGAGGCCCCCGAGACCTCAACCAAACATACCATCAAGTCCCAAAACACTATACGAACTTAGTCGAGCCTTCGAATCACTCAAAACAACATCAAAACACCCATTACACCCAAATTCAAGCCTAAAGAACTTCTAAACTTTCAAATTCCACAAACCCCGATATCAAAAAGTCATATTCAGCATTATGGACCTACTCCAACTTCCGGAATCTGAATTCGACCCCGATATCAAAAAGTCAACCCCCAGTCAAACTTTCAAAAAAATTCGACTTTCGCCATTTCAAGCCTAAATTAGCTACAGACCTCAAATTCACAGTCCAGACATGCTCCTAAGTCACAAATCACCCAATGGAGCTAACGGAACTGACGGAACCCCTTTCCAGAGTCGTCTTCACACCATCCCAACTACGATCAAAATCCTAAGACTTAAGCTTCCGTTTAGGGACTAAGTGTCCCACAACACTTCGAAACCAAAATAAAACCTCCCGGCAAGTCACATAAGCAAAAACAGATACGAGGAATGCAGTAAATAGGGGATCAGGGCTAATACGCTCAAAACGACCGCCCGGGTCATTACATCCCCCACTTAAACATACGTTCGTCCTCGAACGTGCCAAGAGTTGTTTCTAAGCCACCAAATCACTATTCCATCTTACCACGCACGTACCCGGGGGTGATCCCACGTCACCCTATCCCATATAGGTCTGATAACACCACATAATTGAAATGTCTTAATTCTACGTAGCCTACAAGGCTTTGAATCCAATTTCCAACATTCGGAATTTCTTATAAGGTCAGAATCCCGCAACCTACANNACTGTATAAGTCTGAACAAGCTGTACCAAAAGCCGTAACCATAACTCAAATTCTCAAAACTTCAAATACCACATAGCTCAAATGCTCGAAGCAATGATTTCTAATCACCGTAGCTGTTCGAAACAACCCCATGCCAGTAATAAACCTCATATTAAACAAGACCTCATTCTAAAACCTTCATACACTATCGATGTTGAAAGAAACACGCAGAGACTCATAACCATTCACCAGATCTACCAGTCGTGGAGCTCCCTCTACTTCGACAAGAACCATAGCGAATTCCTAAGCCGACTTTCGATATTATCCTTCCAAATATGCCACAATCAAATCTGATAGCACCCATCCTAGATCCGACGACTTCATCTTATCAAATACCAGCTACTCTACTGACATGCTACACCAATACTATCTAAAGCCACAACCCGTGCAATCTGTGCAGCAATAAGCAACCTTCCAAATGTACTCAATCACAAAAATGACTCAAACAAGAGAATCATCCCATAAGCCCGACGGGTACCA
>AWOL01S0017822.1:32259-47865 GCA_000715115.1 Nicotiana otophora
TATCACATTATTCATGATTTCTCACACATATTGACAGATGGGCATAGTGATGCATTTGTTTTACATGGGTTATCTAGAAAGAAAATGAAACATATCATTTATTATTGAAAGGATTTTGGGAAAATTATTGCTTTCAAACTTATTTATATTTTTGGAAATTTCGGTAATCGATTTGGGTTTTTTACTGATGTACTTGACAGGAAGAACTATTATTTTTGAAATCATGATTTGGCTGAGCATTTTATCTCTGAGTTACTTCTGGATTTATTTGCTTTATGTTGTTATGGACTGTTGTGGACTAGTGGTTTTGGACCCGACCTTGGTAGAAGCTCGTCACTACTTTCAACCTAAGGCTAGGTTTTTTACTTACTCAGTAGAAGGGGTCGGTTGTACTGATACTACACTTCTGCACATTGCGTTCAGATGTTGGATGTTGTTGATGATGTGCTAGATGGTTGCGGGATTTGAAGATGTACCAGCATTCCTGTTGTAGCTGCCTCTTGTTCATGGTAGCCTTAGATTTATAAAAGCTCTGTTTATATATTATCCAAATAGACTATGTAATTATTTCATTTCCTCTTTGTATACTTTATTCTTAGAAGCTCATGATTTGTACTATCAGTTCTTGGGGGATGTATAAGATTACGATGTTTATTCACTTAAATTGCTTTAATGATTATTATTGGAGTTGGATAATTGAAAGTTGGCATACCTAGCGGGTTGGGTTAGATGCCATCACGACTAGTTGGATTTTGGGTCGTGACAATAACTGATAATCTCGCTAAGTCAAAATTAAATTTAACTAAAGCTAATAATATAATTGTTGCGATTATTTTCCAAATAAATAATGTGGCCAATGTGAGAGATTGGGTGATAGACTCTGGTGCTACTAGGCACATTGGATCAAACAAAAATATTTTTTTGTCTTACACCAAAGTTGAGGAAGCAGAAGAAACTATTTATCTTGATGACTCAAGAACAACTCGCGTGCTTGGGAAAGAAAAAATTCTTCTCAAACTCATATATGGTAAAACTCTAGCATTGAGTGATGTGCTGCATGTTTCTAATATCCAAACCAATTTAGTTTCTGGGGGATTATTAGGAAACGTTGGAGTGAAGGTTTCTTTTGAAAACGATGAGGTCGTATTGACCAAAAGTAATATTTTTGTGGCAATGAATATTGTAACCATGGCTTATTTGTGCTTAATACTAGCAATAGAAATGCATCTTCTTCTGCTTATATGGTTGAGTCTATTTTTTTATGGCATGCTAGAATAGGATATGTTGATGTCGCATATATAAAGAAAATAGAGTCACTAGGATTAATATCTGATTTAGACTCAAATAATATTAACAAGTGTGAAATATTTGCTGAAGCTAAAAGTACTTGAAAGACTTATTTTTCTGTAAATAGAGAAACTGGATTATTATCTTTAATTCACACTGATTTAGGGGATTTGAAGCAGACCATAACTAGAGGTGGTAAAAGTTTTTTTGTGACTTTTATTGATGATTTTTCTAAATTTACTATTTGCTTAGAAATAAAGATGATGCTTTTATTTCTTATAAAAATGAGGTTGAAAATCAACTTAATAGAAGAATCAAGAGAAATAGAACTGATAGAGGTGGAGAATATTTGTCTTTGAATTAGTTTTGTGAAAAAGAAAGAATAATTTATGAAGTAACTCCACCTTATTCACCTGAATCAAATGGAGTAGCTGAAAGAAAAAATAGAACATTGAAAGAGATGATGAACTCTATGTTAGTTAGTGCTAATGCACCTGGCAATTTATGGGGTGAAGCTATATTATCTGCATGTCACGTACAAAATAGAATACCACATAGAAGAACTGGCAAACCTTTATATGAATTGTGGAAGAGCTACAAATCTAACTTAAAATATTTAAAAGTGTGGGGGTGCCTTGCTAAAGTTCTTTTGCCTGAACCTAAAAAAGAGAAAAATAGGTTCTAAAACTGCTGATTGCATGCTTATTGGATATGTTGAACATAGTGCTGCATATATATTTCTTGTTTTAAAAGGTGATGTGCTTGATTGCAGTACTATAATTGAGACAAAATAATAATGCTAAGCTCTTTGAATATATTTATCCATTGTCTGATAAAATGTCTCATACACCTGTTGAAACAAATAATGAAATTATCTCTAACGAGGAACTGAGAAGGAGTAAAAGGCTTAGGAAAGAATATGAAAATGATTTTTAAACTTTTTTGTGTTGATAATGAACCATCGAATTATTGTGAAGCATTATCTTCTTCTGATACTGAATATTGGAAAGAGGCAAGAAAAATTGAAATTGATTCTATTATAAAAAATAAAACATGAATTTTGACTAATTTACCTTCGGGTGCAAAACTTATTGGTTGTAAATGGATTTTTAAAAGGAAATATAATCCTGATGGATCTTTAGATAAATATAAAGCTCGGTTAGTAGCAAAAGAACTTTCTCAAAAAACAAATATAGACTATTTTGATACATTTGCACCAGTCATTAGAATTTCTTCTATTCGAGTTTTAATTGCCTTAGCTTCAATCCATAAGTTTTTTATCCATCAAATAAATGTCAGCACAAATTTTTTAAATGGTGATTTAGAAGAAGAGATTTATATGGTTCAACCTGAAGGCTGTGTCATTCTTGGATAAGAAAATAAAGTTTGTAAATTAATTAAATCTCTTTATGGCCTTATACAAGCTCCTAAGTAGTAGTATGAGAAATGTGAACAAGTATGAGATTATTTTTCTTCAATGGAGGTGGATAAATATGTTTATACTAAAGTAGTAGACAATGGTTATGTGATAATATGTCTATATGTTGATGACATACTTATATTTGATACAAGTTTAAATATTATGCAAAGTACTAAATTATTTCTATCTGCTAATTTTGATATGAAAGATCTGGGTGAATAAATACAATATTGGGAGTTAAAGTTATAAGGAGTGAAGATGACATAATGTTATCACAAGAATATTATACTGAGAGACTTCTTAAGAAGTTTGAATATTTTAATGTCACACCTGTGAACACTCCTTTTGATGCTAACTCTCAATTGAAAAGGGATAATGGTGACCTAGTTGTTCAGTCTAAATATGCTCAGCTTATTAGGATTCTGATGCATTTAATAAATTTTACAAGGCCTGGTATCGCCTATATTGTGTGTAGACTAAGTAGTATACTCATAATCCCAGAAGAGAGCATTGGTCTGTATTAGTTAGACTAATGAAATACTCGAGCAGAAACATGAATTATGATATTCTATATAATGGATTTCCTTCTACTTTAGAAGGGTACAGAGATGCAAACTGGATCTCTGATTCAGATGAGACAAAATCCACTAGTGATTATTATTCACCCTTGGAGGTTGTAACGACCCGGCCGGTCGTTTTAAAAATTTTAGTCCCGTTCAGTGGCATAAGGTCTTGAGCAGTTTCGTATTATGTGTATTGACTTGCGTGCATGGTTGAATTCAGTTACCGGATAATTCGGAGTCAAATCGGAAGAAGGATTCAAGTTTTGGAAGCATAAGCAGTAAGAGTTGACTGGAATTTGACTTTTGTGTAAACGGCTCCGGAATGAGTTTTTGATGATTTCAACAGCTTCGTATAGTGATTTTGGACTTAGGAGCATGTCGGTACGGTGAATTTGAGGTCTGTAGCTGATTTAGGCTTGAAATGGCGAAAGTCGAATTTTTGGAGATTTTGACTGGAAGTGGACTTTTTGATATTGGGGTTGGATTCCGATTCCGGAAGTTGGAGTAGGTTCGTAAGATTGAATATGACTTGTGTGCAAAATTTGGGGTCAATCGGATGTGATTTGATAGGTTTCGGCATGAGTTTTATAAGTTGAAAGATCTGAAAGTTCATAAGTTCGATTCATGGTGCGATTCGTAGTTTCGATGTTGTTTGATGTGAATTGAGACCTTGAGCGAGTCCGTGTTAGGTTATGGAACTTGTTTGTGTGTTTAGACGGGGTCCAGGGGGCCTCATGTGTGTTTCGGGTGGGCTACGGGTCCTTTTCCCCTATTTTTGAACTGTTGTTCCTGTTTTCTAGTGTCCTTCGCGATCGCGAAGCGCCTTTTGCGAAGCGCCTCGGTGTGTTTCGGGTGGGCTACGGGTCCTTTTACCCTATTTTTGAACTGTTGTTCCTGTTTTCTGGTGTCCTTCTTCGCGATCGCGAAGCGCCTTTCGCGTTCGCGAAGTGTTACTACTGACCACCTCAAGATCCTTCTTCGTGTTCACGTTCAACCTCTCGCGTTCACGAACGCTTGCTTTTCCCTTTCATTGCGTTCGCGATTAGCCACCCGCATTCGCGAAGCTCGTCCTGGCAGCCTCATATTTCTTCTGCGCGTTCGCGTTCCGTCCCTTGTAGGCTCGGGTTCGCGTCCTCCCCTTGCGTTTGCGAAGGGTGTTTTTGGACAGCCTTACTTTCCTTCTTTGAGAACGCGAGCTTTTCTCCGGGTTCGCGATGCTTTTAAACCTGGGCAGAATATAAGTTTTCCAAATCGAGGGTTAGGCGATTTTTCATAATATTTTGACTTGTAGAGCTCGATTTGGAGCGATTCTTTGTGGGGTTTTCAAGCAAATCGATTGGGTAAGTGTTCTTCACCTAGAATTTATTGAATTTCATGATTTTATCTTTATTTTTATCATTTAATTTGTGTTTTGAGTTGAGAAAAATGGAGATTTTTGAAGAAAAGTTTCAAAATGAGAAATCATGATTTGAGGGACGAATGGGTATCGGAATTTGATAATTTTAGTATGGTTGAACTCGTATCAGGCCCGGGAGTCGATTTTTGGGTCGATTGTTAGATTTTGATAAAGATTGAGCCTTTATGATCCGGAATAGTTTCTTATGAGTTTTATTTGTGCTTTGAAATTATTTTGGTTATATTTGAGCCGTTCGGAGGTCATTTCACCCGAGAAATTCATTTTAGAGTATCGATTTATCTTCTTTGAGGTAAGTATCTTACCTAACCTTGTGTGGGGGAAGTACCCCCTTAGGATTTGAGTCTTCTATGTTGATTGTAGTCCGTGCATGCGAGGTGACGAGTACGTGCTCAGACTTATTTGTTGGGGTTGGTTTTTTAGAGTTCCTAGGTCCTTGTATTCATTGAATATGCACTTGTACTTGTTATGATTACATTCTTTAATTATTAGTTTCACCTTTACCTGCTTAATTAGAATCAATTGCTTCATGATCCACTCTTACTGTTTACTTGATTCATATGTGCCTTAATTGAAATTGTTATCTCTTCCATTGCCATGTTATCTTTTCCCTAACTGCGTATTTTTATTTGAAGTTGTAGTTGTCCTTTTTTGTAGATGTTCACCCTTAATTGAGGTTATGGTGATTTTCTCGGTGCCTACTTTTATTTGAATTGGTTGTATCTCTTCCGTAGTTGTCCAAATTTAAAAGAAGCTTAGATATCCTATGCCTTAGTGGACTTGCCCTTATTGGGAATTATTTGACTCGTGTTAGTTTCTTGTTGTTGAACCGTATATTATGAGATCAATGTTACATATTCTTTTCTTCCCTATAGAGTTGTTCTTATTACACCTAGTATTCTTTATTATGGCTATTCCTTGCAAACTAGTCTTACCGTTTCTTGCGATCGAAGGTTCTTGAGTTGATTTACTTGTCGTACCTTGTTTTATTTTCATTTTTGTTGTTGTACTTGTTGTTGTGATGCACAAGTTTCTATCGTGCGGTTATTGTTATGATGCACGAGGTTTCTGTCGTGCGGGTATTATTGTGATGCACGAGGTTTCTGCCGTGTGGTGTTATCGGGTTGCATGAGGTTTCTGTCATGCGGTGTTATCGGGTTGCACGAGGTTTCTGTCGTACGGTGTTATCAGGTTGCACGAGGTTTCTGCCATGCCATTGTTATTATTGATATTTGCACATGCGGCATGATAAGGCGGGATATATATATGTGGGTTGCGTATGTGACGAGACAAGGTAGGAACATTATTATGCACGTGTGGCGAGACAAGGCGGGTATTTATTTTACTATTGCACAAGTGGCGAGATAAGGTGGGTTGTGTCAGGGATTGATCTGTGATGACTTGTGATGGCTTAGGGGCATTCTGATTGTTGATGTTTGTGTAGTGGTACACTTACCTGTGTGAGTTTTATCTTATGGAAAGTTGTGAGAAAACAATCTACGTATTATCCATTTCCTTTCATATACTTATTAGCTGGCATGAACCATGTTAGAATACTTGCACAAGCATACACGTTGTTGAGCACGCTTATCGGTTAAGAGGTTTTCTTTATATTGCTAAGTATAGATGCACACCCTTGTTACTTGCCTTCTATGTGAGAATGGATCTACTTGGCACGTGAGTTATCAGTGCGGTTATGAAGTGTAATGAGGGCACAGGATGCCAAGTGTTAGGGTTCAGGTATTGGAACCCGTGAGTTTTGAATAGTATGAGGTTCGGTACCTCGTGGAGTTTATTGACTAAAACCCGGTATGAAAGTTGTCGTATTGTTGAGTTGTTACTTGTCCTTTCTTTATCTGTGATTATCGGACTTAGGCTATGTTTCCGTTCATTCTTCTATATCATTATTATGGTGTTCCGCTGATAGTTATTGTTATCCTTCCTTATTGCAATTATCGTATTAATTCCCACTTCACGCAGTCTTTATGTAGATATCATACTCTATTGTTTCTATACTTATTCTTGTTCAGGTTATTTAGTCCAGTAGGTGTCTTGACTATTCCTCGTCACTACTCCACTGAGGTTAGTCTGGATACTTGCTGGGTACCGTCGTGGTGTACTCATACTACACTTCTGCACATTATTTTGCAAATTCTGATACTTCGAAGTCAGTTGATCATTAGCTAGCTGTGCCGACTGTTACTGTGGAGACTCAAGGTAAACCTGTTGCTGCGTTCGCAGGCTTCAGAGTCACCTTCTGATTTGTATTCATACTGTTACTTTATTTTAAACATTTGTATTTAGAAAATTATAACAAACTCTGTAGAGCTTATGACTTGTACTACCGGTTTTGGGAATTGTAAATTTTATAGAGATTTCTATTTCAAAAATCGTTAGATGTTATTTAATTTTTGTTGTTATTCAGTAAATGTTAGGCTTACCTAGTCTGTAAGACTAGGTGCCATCACGATACCTAACGGAGGTAAAATTAGGTCGTGACAAGTTGGTATCAGAGCTCTAGGTTCATAGGTGCTACGAGTCATAATAGAGTTTAGTAGAGTCTTGCGGATCTGTACGGAGACGTCTGTACTTATCTTCGAGAGGCTACGAAACTATTAGGACAGTTTCACTTCCTTCATTCCTATCGTGAGAGTTCATTGGTCTCGAAGTTTGAACTTTTATCGTTTCATTCTCTCACAAATGTTGAGGACACGAGCTGCAGTTGCTGATGACGTTACCCCCAGAGCAAATGTTGCTAGGGGCAGAGGCTAACGAGGAGCACGCACCGCAGCTAGAGCATATACCCGAGCAGCAGTTGAGGAGCCACCAGTAGCTCCGGTTGGGGGGGAGGTACCGGAGGCGCCTGCTGTTAACCCGGACTTTAGGAGACCTTAGCAGAGTTCCTGAGCATATTTGGTACATTGGCTCAGGCTGGGTTGATTCCGGTTGCACCAGCTACTTCACAGACCGGGGAGGAGCTTAGACTCCCGCTGCCCACACTCCAGAGCAGCGAGTTCATGTTGATCAGGTTCCAGGTGTCATGGCGACACAGCCCGTGGTCCTAGTTCAGCCCATGGTTAGGGCAGCAGCATTTGAGGAAGAACAGCTTAGACTTGAGAGGTACTAGAAGTACCACCCTCCTTCCTTCAGTGGATTGGCGACAAATGATGCCCAGGGTTTTCTGGAAGAATGTCACTGTATTCTCCGTACTATGAGTATTGTGGAGACGAGTGGGTTTGCCTTTACTACGTTCCAGCTTAAGGGAGCGGCTTATCAGTGGTGGCGGGCATAAGCGTTGGGTAGCCCGGCCGATGCAGCTTCACTTAAATGGGTTCAGGTTTCAGAGATGTTCCTAAGAGAGTTTGTACCTCAGTCCCTTCGAGATGCATAGCGCGCAGGGTTTGAGCAGCTGCGCCAGGGCACTATGACAGTGTTAGAGTATGCCGTTAGATTCAGTGATTTGGCTAGACATGTACCTGCTTTGGTCGCTACCATTAGAGAGCGTGTCTGTAGATGCATTGAGGGGCTCAGGCATGATATTCGGTTCAGCATGGCTCGGGAGTTAGAGTTGGATTTTTCGTTTAAGCATGTGGTAGGGATTGCTTGCCGAGTGGAGGGCATGTGGGATCTGGAGAGAGAGAACAGGTGGGGCCATGAGAGAGAGGTCGGGCGAGGTCAGGAGAGAGAGGACAGGGAGGCGAGGAGGCCTCGTAAACCAGACTACTGGTCCTTATTTTGGAGGCAGGGTATGATATGGTCGAGGTTTTGTGGGTCAGCCAGTTCAGTTTGCACTTCAGGCTTCGCACAGTATTTCAGGTGCTCATGGGTCTCAGAGTACCCGTATCGCACAGGTCCCACAGCCACGTCAGTAGAGGGGTTGTTTTGAGTATGGAGATACCAGCCACATGGTGAAAGATTATCCCAGACTCCGGACAGATATGTCACAGCAGGGTATTCAGGCGAGTAGAGGGCACCCAAGAGGGGGAGACTCGGCCCGTTGATGTATTTCATATAGTAGGATTGGGGCCGCTGCGCCAGATGATGTCATACATGTATGCTTTTGATTTGTTACAGAGGGGCACCATTCGTATTTTATTTCGCTTCACTTATGGGTGAGTTTCATGATTAGTACTCTTGAGATTCTATGAGTGGTAGCCCGTGTCTATCATTTGTTTTTATTCATTATTGAGAGTTACGAGGCTAGAAGTGAATTCCTGTTGTCCATTATGGTAGGTTTGATGTGATTCCTGAGTAATTTAGTTACGATTTGTGATTTGATACTCTACCGGGGTAAGAGTTTAGTAAGTGTTATGATTTTATTGGCATAATTGATTTAATGGAAGATTTCCATAGGTATGATGTATATTCAGCTTGTGATTTAGAGTTGAGGGTGAGACCCTAACGATTCCATGTGATTTGATATGTTTGAGTCGGGTTGCGTGCCGCGGAGGAAGTTATATCAGGATGAGATCCTTGTAAATTGTTCATATACTTTAGTTTTCCTTTTAAATTGATTTGTAGGATGGTACTCATAGAGAGTTGTGCATGTCGGGCTTGTTTGATGTTTCTCTTATGTGTTTCTCTTTACATATTCAGTCATTTTCGTTTTGTTCTTCTTGAGTTTTAGCTTGCGGGGTGTGTGCCCGGTGGTGTTAGTTGTGACTTGTTGATTTGGGTGTAGAGTTAAGAGGTATTCATGTTTCTTGCATCGTTGTCAGTGTTGTGGAAATTTGAAATAGGGTTCTAACGGATATGAGGCTAATTGCCAGTGCTGGTTTTGATTACGGGCAGCTATTGTGATCAGAAATGTTATTATGGGCCTATGTGTGGTGTGTCATGTTGGGTGGTCGTACCTTGTGGGTGTAGGCATGAGTTATTACAGCTGGTTGAGACTGATACTGGGTATGTATTTAGAATCGGGACTTTTGGAGATGAATGAAAGGTGAGAATTTTGACTCTAAGGCTTATTCGTGTTGGTAGAAAGGGTGGATTACAGTTGAGATGGTGTCGTCAGGTTTATATGGATTGGGGTGACAGGGGGTCACCCGCGGGTGTATGTTGGATATGTGCATTCAGTGATTTGAACATGTCGAGGAAATTACTGGCACGTTCGAGGACGAACGTTTATTTAAGAGGGAGAGGATGTAACGACTCGACTGGTTATTTTGAGAATTTAAGTCTCGTTCAGTGGCATAAGGTCTTGAGCAGCTTCGTATTATGTGTATTGACTTGGGTGCGTGGTTGAATTCAGTTACCGGATGATTCGGAGTCAAATCGGAAGAAGGATTCAAGTTTTAGAAGCTTAAGCAGTAAGAGTTGATCAGAATTTACCTTACGTGCAAACGGCTCCGGAATGGGTTTTGGATAATTTCAACAGCTTCGTATGGTGATGTTGGACTTAGGAGCGTGTCCGGACGGTGAATTTGAGGTCTATAGCTGATTTAGGCTTTAAATGACGAAATTCGAATTTTCGAAGATTTTGACCGGAAGTAGACTATTTGATATTGGGGTCGGATTCCAATTCCAAAAGTTAGAGTAGGGCCGTAAGATTGAATATGACTTGTGCACAAAATTTGGGGTCAATCGGATGAGATTTGATAGGGTTCGGCACNGAGTTAAGAGGTATTCATGTTTCTTGCATCGTTGTCAGTGTTGTGGAAATTTGAAATAGGGTTCTAACGGATATGAGGCTAANTTCCTGTTTTCTGGTGTCCTTCTTCGTGATCACGAAGCGCCTTTCGCGTTCGCGAAGTGTTGCTGCTAACCACCTCGAGATCCTTCATCGTGTTCGCGATTAGCTACCTGCGTTCGCGAAGCTCTTCCTGGTAGCCTCATATTTCTTCTTCGCGTTCGCGTTCGTCGTCTCGCGTTCACGTAGGTTTCGTCCCTTGTTCTTCGCATTCGCGCTCCTTCCCTCGCATTCGAGAAGGGTTTTTCTGGACAGCCTTACTTTCCTTCTTCGCGAACGCAAGCGTTTCTCCGCGTTTCGCAATGCTTTCAGACCTGGGTAGAATATAAGTTTTTCAAATCGAGGGTTAGGTCATTTTTCATTATATTTTGACTTGTAGAGCTCGGTTTGGAGCAATACTTTGTGGGTTTTTCAAGCAAATCGATTGGGTAAGTGTTCTTCACCTAGAATATATTATATGCCGTGATTTTATATTTATTTTTATCATTTAATTTGTGTTTTGAGTTTAGGAAAATGGAGGTTTTTGAAGAAAAATTTAAAAATGAGAAATCATGATTTGAGGGACGAAATCAGAATTTGATAATTTTAGTATGGTTGAACTCGTATCGGAATGGGTGTTCGGGTATTATGAAATTTGTCGGGTTTCGTGGTACGGGCCCGGGGGTCGATATTTGGGTCGATGTTTAGATTTTGATAAAGATTGAGCCTTTATGATCCGGAATAGTTTCTTATGAGTTTAATTTATGCTTTGAAGTTATTTTGGATAGATTTGAGCCGTCCGGAGGTCATTTCACCCGAGAAGTTTATTTTAGAGTATCAGTTTGTCTTCTTTGAGGTAAGTATCTTACCTAACCTTGTGGGGGAGGGGGGGGGAACTACCCCCTTAGGATTTGAGTCTTCTATGTTGATTATAGTCCGTGCACGCGAGTTGACGAGTACGTGCTCGGACGTATTTGTTGGAGTTGGCCTTTTAGGGTTCCTAGGTCCTTGTATTCATTGAATATATAGTTGTACTTCTTATGATTACGTTCTTTAATTACTAGTTTCACCTTTACCTGCTTAATTAGAATCAATTTCTTCATGATCCACTCTTACCGTTTACTTGATTCATATATGCCTTAATTGAAATTGTTATCTCTTCTATTTCCATGTTATCTTTTCCCTAACTGCGTATCTTTATTTGAAGTTATAGTTGTCCCTTTTTGTAGATGTTCACCCTTAATTGAGGTTATGGTGATTTTCTCGTTGCCCACTTTTATTTGAATTGGTTGTATCTCTTCCGTAGTTGTCCAAACTTAAAAGAAGCTTAGATATACTATGCCTTAGTGGACTTTCCCTAATTTGGAATTATTTGAATCGTGTTAGTTTCTTGTTGTTGAACCGTATATTGTGGGATCAATGTTACATATTATTTTCTTCCCTGTTGAGTTGTTCTTATTACACCTAGTATTCTTTATTATGGCTTTTTCTTGCGAACTAGTCTTATCGTTTCTTGCGATCGAAGGTTCTTGAGTTGATTTACTTGTCGTACCTTGTTTTATTATCATAGTAATTGTTGTACTTGTTGTTGTGATGCATGAGGTTTCTACCGTACGGTTGTTGTTTTGATGCACGAGGTTTCTACCGTGCAGTTGTTGTTGTGATGCACGAGATTTCTGCCATGCGGGTGTTATTGTGATGCATGAGGTTTCTGTCGTGCGGTGTTATCGGGTTGCATGAGGTTTTTTCCATGCGGTGTTATCGGGTTGCACGAGGTTTCTGCCGTGCTATTATTACTATTGATATTTGCACATGCGGCATGACAAGGCGGGATATATATATATATATATATATATATATATGTGGGGGGAGGGGGGTTGCGCATTTGACGAGACAAGGTGGAAACATTATTATGCACGTGTGGCCAGACAAGGCGGGCATTTATTTTACTATTGCATGCATGGCGAGACAAGATGGGTTGTGTGAGGGATTGATCTATGATGACTTGTAATGGCCTAGGGGAATTCTTGTTGTTGATGTTTGTGTAGTGGTACACTTACGTGTGTGAGTTTTATGTTATGGAAAATTGTGAGAAAACATTCTACGTGTTGTCCATTTCCTGTCCTATACTTATTAGCTAGCATGAACTATGTTAGGACACTTGCACAAGCATACACATAGTTGAGCACTTTTATCGGTTAAGAGAATTTCTTGATATTGCTGAGTATAGATACACACCCTTGTTACTTGCCTTCTATGTGAGAACGACTTTATTTGGCACGTGAGTTGTCAGTGCGGTTATGAAGTATAATGAGGGCACAGGATGCCAAGTGTTGGGGTTCAGTTATTGGAACCCGTGAGTTGTGAATAGTATGAGGTTCGTACCTCGTGGTGATTATTGACTAAAGCCCGGTGTGAAAGTTGTCGTATTGTTGAGTTGTTACTTGTCCTTTCTTTTTTTGTGATTATCATACTTAGGCTGTGTTTCCGTTCATTCTTCTATGTCATTATTATGGTGTTCCGCTGATAGTTGTTGTTTTCCTTCCTTATTGCAATTACCGTATTAATTTTCACTTCGCGTAGTCTTTATATAGATATCATACTCTATTGTTTCTATACTTATACTTGTTCAAGTTATTTAGTCCAGTAGGTGACTTGACCGTTCCTCGTCACTACTCCACTGAGGTTAGTCTTGATACTTGTTGGGTACCGTCGTGATATACTCACACTACACTTCTGCACATTTTTGTGTAGATCCTGGTACTTCGAAGTCAGTTGATCATTAGCTAGTTGTGCGGACTGTTGCTGTGGAGACTCAAGGTAAACTTGTTGCTGCATTCTCAGGCTTCGGAGTCACCTTCTGATTTGTATTCATACTGTTACTTTTTTTCAAATAATTGTATTTAGAAAATTGTAGCAAACTTTGTAGAGCTTATGACTTGTACTACCGGTTTTGGGAATTGTAAATTTTATAGAGATTTCTATTTCAAAAATAGTTAGATGTTATTTAATTATTGTTGTTATTCAGTAAATGTTAGGCTTACCTAGTCCCTAAGACTAGGTGCCATCACGATACCCAACAGAGGAAAAATTGGGTTGTGACAGTGGTGGTGCAATATCGTGGAAATCAACTAAACAGATGATCATTGCTAGATCGACTATGGAATTAGAGTTTGTAGCTTTGGAGTTAGCTGGTTCTAAGGCTGAGTGGCTAAGAAACTTCTTAGCTAATATTCTTTTAATAAATGATGCACCGCCTCCCGTGTCTATGCATTGTGATTGCCAAGTGGCAATAGCTATTGCAAAGAATAAATCTTATAATTGTAAAAGTAGACACAAAAAATTGGGACATGATGTCATAAAGTATTGCTGAGAGATGGAATAATTTCCATTGATTATGTGAAGTCAGAAGTTAATTTGGCCTATTCTCTAACTAAACCAGTGGGAAGAAAATTAATTTTTCAAACCTCAAAAGAGATGGGGTTAAGGCCAACATATTGGCAATAGATATGTTAACCCAACCTATGTGACTGGAGATCCCATGAAGTAGGTTCATATGGGTAATAACAAGTCGATATTGACACTGAAGCACTAAAAGAGAGTGCTTAACTGCTACTAATTGAGAGGATGAGTTATAACTCTTAATGAAATTCACATTCCTTATGGATGGTGTATTTAAAAAGCAGTATACACTTGATGAATTCACCTATATGAGAGTGGAGTGGGACTGCTCCTATGAGATTTTAGCCTAGTCTCTAGAGCTCTTATGAATAACCAGGCACGCGCATGGCCTAGTGGCGCAAAACCACATTGAATAGCAAAATTGTGAGGGTCAAAATGTGATTGATAAAATTTCGGACTTACAATAAGAATTATTGGTTCATAGAAATATTATATTTCACAAGTAATTCTGTGAGTTAAGATTTATTGGTCTAAGTTTGGTTCATAATCCTAAAGATACCAAACCTATTACATTTGGACTATGCAAATCCAGCTACTCAACTCTTCCGTGCCTTTATCCTTTCCCCATAAATTTTTGAAAATATGTGGGGACTGTGGCAGTATTTTCAAAATTTTAAAAGGCAAGTGGCATAAGAAATCAATTAGTTGGCTTCTAGCATGAAGCCTTAAAGCTAAGTGTTGAAGGGCTTTGACAAGTGGCTATGCAAATCTACCATGTGTCTTCATGCATGGAAGACTAGGTACACTTGTTAATATTAATGTCAAGTGGACTAAAATATTTGGACAAGTGTTAAAAGACTCTCCACACTAGTCATACATGTAGCCTCCCTAATTGCTTATAAATAGATTATGGATTAGCCATCATACTTACTCAATTCTCAACCGAGAATTCATCCTGCTTCTTCCTTCTTTGTAATTAGCTAATCATTACTTTCTTCCTACAATAATTACTTATTATTATTAATTCTTCTCGTCAATTTTCTGAACTTGCTGGATTTAATATAAATTTTTTTTATTCTTATATCCTCTAAATAAATAGAGGAAGGCTTGTTTAATATTGGAACAATATTTCATATTGCTGAAATAGTTTCTTAGGACAATGCCTAGCACGACTCAAATCAGTTGGTATATTTCCGCTCCCAAATATTATTGCAGTATTATTATTATTTTCCCATGTTATTTCCCAACATTCTAATTGAAATGTGTACTCGTGCCTTTTGCTCTAACAAATGTATACACGAAAGACATATGAACTCACATACACATATCAATCTTAGAAGTATAGCATCTGGTCAAATTTTTGATCAATAATGCCTACCTACTTTAAAAGGAAGATGTAACATGTAAATGAAAAGATTGAGAAATACATGTTATTTGTCAAAACCAGTTTCATGATGACTCCAAGTAGAACTATTATATCTGTTACGACCCAAAACCCATTATAGGTCGGAATGGCACCAAACGTCGTCATTAGGCAAGCTAAGAGTAAATTTGTAACACCCCAAAATATTTCGAAGTACTTAAGTGTAAGGCCTGGTAAAATTTGCAAAGAAAATAATGTTTTATAGTGCCGGACTAGGCTTACGTATTTGAGGATTATAGAAATTCTTCGCGGCGAGCAAGCTCGCCGCGGCTTAAAATTTTTGGGTTGAACAATACACCGGAAAGTAAAAATAAATATTTGGCGGAAAAGTGCATTTCTGCGGTCCATTATGCGACCGCAGAACCACTCTGCGGACCGCATAATGGCCGCAGAGTGAGGCAGTTGATTGGGTCAGTTGGAAGCAACTAT
>AWOL01S0017822.1:56228-72200 GCA_000715115.1 Nicotiana otophora
AGCCGTAATGCTTATACTTTCGAAATGCCCGATTATCGACCACAAGCACGCCAAGTGCATAATACAACCCTAGGGAGACGGATATTGCCATACGGTACAAAAACCCAAGCACGACTAAGGTGCAATAAATGACCTGCATATCAAGAGCCATCTTGCTCATATAACACCACAAGCTCCACAGGATCACAACATATGTGTGAATAATCAAGCCGTCTCATAAACCACCTAGCACAATAGAGTATTACATGGAATAACTGATGATGGGAATAACATCCAACGCCTGAAGACTCCTCCATAAGCAACGCTATGCTGAATGAACACATCTGGCCTGATGTAGAGCACACATTCACATTAGACCCACCAACGGACCTCAAGCTGATTTCCATAATCCCATACTAGGCCAGCAACCTTTCAAGGATCCACAATGGCCCTATTCTTGACGCACACGAGCAGTCGTCCAATCCAGAACAAACTCCCACAGTCCACAACCAAATAAATAGAGCGCCTTTCAGGCATAAACTCTTACATTAGCGATAGTACCAAAATCTCCATACTTGATTTTAAATCCTTAACAATCAAGTGACTAACATGTCATGCTCATACGTTCTTCCCATGGGTTATACTCCCACGACCTTCCGCACTAGGTAGCAAAGCCTGCACATCCATACCTCCAACCATACAAATCCTGTAAAGCAATTCAAGAATCCGCAAATCAATACACAATACCTCTCACACAGGACACCGTTCTCAGGCGACACTAAGATGGCGTCGGCATACTCTGAACATCTGAAATCCTCCCTGCTCATCTGAGCCCATGACATTCTTATCAACACCCAACCGCAACCTTGATCCTCAACTTCCAATTTCCATACCGCTCATTGCACCTAACGTGCTGCTACGCGAGAATCCAAGAATTCATCATAACCCCTGAACTACTAGAGGAATAAACACTTCATTGGCTAAAAACCTTTCACTTAACTTATTTCAGAAGAACCATTGCAACACGCAACCTAATTCCCACGACTGCAGAAAATACAAACCTCAAGTCATGGTCTAAACCGCCATAACTCCTCCGGGATCCATTTACACAACAAGGCCATAGGAATCGAATACCTCCCAAATCAAGAAAATTATGGCAGTTGTCAAGACCGCACGTACAATCACAAACCATCTATATAACTTTACACGCCGAAGGAACTGATCATTGCCACAATCATGCTAATTCAAACCATTACTAACCGACCTCACTTCTTCCAATTTACTCTTGACTTGCCTTAAAAATAATAATAGTTGCATTGAAAACATAACGAAACCCAACAACACTCATCCCGAGTGGCCCAATTCATGAGACCACATCGTCTCAATACCCACGAACCATTTCATACCCTCATCATGTGTCCAATAGCATCTCCAACTTGTACACCCATTCTGAAAGATCCTCTACGAATCCGAAGCCGTTTTCTCCCATCTCTCTAACATCGCACCGCAGACCCATGGTGCTAACATAGAAACACTCCAAGTCCCTTTTATAACCTATTGCAAAATTCAATCCTTAATCACACAACGGACCCAAAATTCTTAGATGTCGCGCTTACGTTTTTGAACCCATTAGAACAACTGTTGAGAGTCACCCACTCTGACTTGGTCCCGAATATATAACCCAACTCTAGTGTGCTGATAGCACATGAACACTCCCAAAGAAGCAACTGGATGAATTATTTTCCTCGTACATCACATCCACAATAAGCACAAACTCTGAGTCTTCCCAAAAATCTGCACATGAATCGATAAGGCGAAATATAGCATATATTTTTCAAGTTCTTTGCTCGAATTACACCTGATGTTTTCTTTCCTTAGTCATAAATAATCCACCAATGCACCAATAATCAGAAACCGCACAAGCAGACAACCATGCGATCCAATCGTAGACGATGGGCTCCTCCACTTAGCTTTAAGCTACAAGCACATAAATCTAGAACCCACAAAGATTCCTCCTTCCCAATTACCATGATCTCGCACTGTTAACCCGCCAAATCTCTCGAAATCTTTGGTTAAACTTTTCGTAAAACATCCTGAATTATCAGCCACAATTGCATATTCGACCTCCCGCTGGGTAGTTAGTAGAACTCCTCATATAAGCTTCATAAATAATCACGCAACCACTGACCTCCTCGTAGAAGCTTCATCAGAAATCATGCAACCGCTGACCTGCTCACAGGAGATAGCCTACCTGTGGAATTCCATACCGACATCTTCCAACGACGCTACACTGGGTACAACTACCACGAAATTAGTAAAGCCTCCTGAGCGCATGCTCGCCCGCCAGATGTAAGAGTCTGTTCATTCCCCATTGGCATCAACTGAAAGTCTGACAATACATTCCAAACTTGCAGTCACGCCGCATCTCATAACGATAATCAAGCTCTTACTCCCCTCTTTATTCCAAGCAAACTCCTTTCCGTCATATTCAACCTTTTTTGGCACAGTAGCCACCATCCCAAATGAAATGTTAGGCTTAGTCATTGTCCACCATGATCCCCAAATCGCTCTAAACTTCCTCAAAGCATGTGGCTATCCTACCACAGAATCGGTACGCTACTCTGCCGCTCCCACTTTGCTAAACTCATCCCCTTAAGTAACTTTCCGGCCTATGTTGTTCATACTCGACCTGCTAGCAATTTAACCACCGTGAGACCCTTCCTCCTCCTTTGCTTCCAAAATACTGCCTCAAATCATAATCCATCTTTGTAGCACCCGAGCGGGTAAATTGCCACCAACTCTGAGACTCCATAAAGATCATCTCCCCCGAGCCATCAATATTAGAAGTGCCAATTAGACTCTGAAGCCAACATACACTACCATATCTGATAACCGCTGCTTAGGCACCGTTCTATAACACCCTGCCCCGAAGGCAAATCAAAGAAGGCCATAACATCGACGAGCCTTAATGCATTCAAACAAGGACGACGACACCACATCACAAATGAGAATTATCACCAAGTTCGAAAATATCCGATCTCGCTACTCCTTCAACCGAGGCCTGAACATCCATAGTCCAATTGTTTTTTCTCCTCTAGAGCTAAATGTCAAACCCCTAAACCATGCACTGAGAAATCCTCCTTTCGAGTCATTCACTGCCTCGACACATAAACAAGCACCCTACCATTACACCAACACTGTGCGATAACAATGCATGAACATCATAATAATCTGTGCATAGCTTCGAAACCATTGGAAATACTAATATTGGGCTAAAACGATAGAACACCCTTCCGCAAGGCGACGATAATAGCCTTCCCGAATACGTAGGAAGAAACATCCTAGACCACATCTGCAGTACCACTACAACTCCTCGATGCCCAATTGATAACAAGCGCTCCACGTCGCATAAGATTGAGTAGGAAAGAAATGAAGGCATAAGATTCAATGGAATCAAATCTCACGACAAGGAATCAAAAAGGAAAATGCTCCTAATAGCCTTGTAGCCTCTCGAAGATAAGTACATACGTCTCTGTACCGATTCGCAAGTCTCTACTAGACTTGCTCATGACTCGTGAGGCCCAAGTGAACCTAGAGCTCTGATACCAAGCTGTCACGACCCAAAACCTGCAATAGGTCGTGATGCCGCCCAACGTCCCAGTTAGGCAAGCCAACGGTGAACTATTAGCTTAAATTTTCATTTTATTTTTTTTAAAATCATAAGTCTTGTTAAGTAAAGGATTCAATGCATTTAAAAATCATGAATACTTAAAATATTAGTAAGATATAAAATAAAAGATGACAATATTAAGCCGAACCATAACAATCACGGGAGTATCCTCAAAATCCGATGTCACAAGTGCATGAGCATTTACTAAGGAGTACAATAATAATACAACATCTGTCCGAAATGTAAATAAGACAGGATAGAGTAAATAGTACGATGGAGACTTTGTGGGATGCGATACGTAGCCTGGAATGCAGCTCACCAAAAGTCTCCTCAGCAACTATGTCTACGCGCCAAGATGACCACCAAATGAACTTGTCCGATCCTACACATTTCGTGTAGAAGTGTAGCATGAGTACGTAAATCAACGCGTACCCAATAAGTATCTAGCCTAATCCCAGCGAAGTAGTGACGAGGGATCGACATCGACACTTACTAGAGGTCCAATAAAGTAGTATGATAAATCATAAACGGATATGAAGCACAACACTAATAATGGGGTAAGACTGTAATTTATATAATCTTCCAAAATTTCTTTTAATGATATAAATTTCTCAATCTCATATTCTATGTCAACAGCTCAGATATATCAAGTGTCAGTATCAAACGGATAAGGAATACCATATAAAATGCTAGGCATCGATAGAAGGAAAATCTCGTGAATATTTGGACTGCTAGCGATATAATGCACGATTCTGTCGTGGTCGTACGGATCCAGAGTAATGTGTACACTGCCGAGGGTCGACCGGCACAAACCAGAGATGCATCTAAAAATACTACCAAGGAATTCGGCACGCTCCACAAGAAAGGAAGGAACTTATCGAATTACGAGTCAGGTGCTTACAACACAAGTACATGAGCATAAAGTGGATATACCCTTTACCGTTTATCAAATATTTTGACAACAACTAATATATATTCCTAAATCAATATCAATTATAAATTCATTTAATTAAGCTAGCAAAATGAGTTCAAATAATTCAAATATTACATGATAAAGTCCTAAGTCTATCCGAACATAAACGTGCTTTAGCTACATATAGACTCTCGTCACCTCATACGTACGTAGCATCCATAACTAGTAGCACATAACAATTACATCACCTAGGGGGTAGTTTTTCCCTCACAAGGTTAGACAAGAGAGTTACCTCTGTCTGAAGTTCCATAACCGGCTTCAATGCCTCTCTGACTCTTCAGTTCAAAGTCAAACGATCCGAAACTAGTCAAATAATGTGTAAATCAATCAAAATATATTCCAATGCGTATAATTTAACAATTCATAATAATTCTCAACTCTGCTTGAAAAGTCAACAAAGTCAACCCACGAGCTCACGTGCCCGGATTACAAAAATTCTTGAAGATAATCATTACCCATAACGCCACGAACCCAAATATATAATTTATTCCTAATTCCATGTCCAATTTCGTGGTCAAAATCTAAAAATACCAAATTCTATGTTTTCTACCAAAAATCCCACAATTTCTACCAATATCCATGTTTAAATCCAGATATAACTCATGTACTTGGCTCACAATGTGTAGAAGTTCCTTACCTTAAGATAAATGATGAAGTTGGCTCCTCCAAATAGCCCCACAAATCGCCCAAGCAAGAGATGAATTAGTGAAATCAGCAAAAATCCCGATTAAGCAACATATATTCTGCCCAGGCGTCTTCGCACCTGCGGGCACCCTAGCCGCACCTGCGGCTCCGCTTCTGCGGAAAAATATCCACTCTTGCGGAAGTCACTTAGTCCCCGACTAGCCGCACCTGCAGCCCAAAGCTCGCACCTGCGAGGGCGCTTCTGTGGCCCTCCCCTCGCTTATGCACTTCCGCGCCTGCGTGATCCCATCCGCTTCTGCGAAGCCAGCCACGCCCTCCTACTCCGCATTTGTGGGCTCGTAGATGCGGAAATCCTCCTCGCACCTGGACCACTGCCCAGCTCACCCAGAACCGCTTCTGCGACTCCTTGGCCGTTTTTGCGGTCTCGCACCTGCGGCCATAAACCTCGCAGGTGCGATCACACCAGAAGCCTTAAGCTTCAGCAATTCCTTAAGTCCAAAACTCAACGCGATTCCAATCTGATTCGCACATGAGGCCCCCGGGACCCCATCCAACCATACCAAAGCATCTTAAAACATGATACGAACTTAGTCGAAGCCTCAAATCACACCAAACAACATCAAAATTGTGAATCGATGATCGAAACCTTTCTTTAAACTTTCAAACTTTAAACTTCACTGAACGCGTCCGAATTATACTTAAATATTTTGAAATGACGCCAAACTTTACGTGCAAGTCATAAATGATGATGCGAACCTATTCCAAGGCTCGGAACTCCAAACGGACATCGATAACACTAAAGTCCTCTTCAAACCAAATTTAGGAAATTCTAAAACCTTCAAAATGTCAACTTTCCATATTAAGCACTGAAATACCCCGAATCACCCGATACTCAACCCGGACATACGCCCAAGTCCGAAATCATCTTACGAACCTATTGAAACCTTCAAATCCCGATTCTGAGGTCGTTTACTCAAAAGTCAAACCTTAGTAAATTCTTCCAACTTAAAGCTTACGAATTAGAATTTCTATCCGAATCAACTCTAAACCTCCCGAAATTCAATACGACCACACGTACAAGTCATAATACCTGAAGTGAAGCTACTCAAGGTTTCAAACCGCCGAACGACGCGCTAGAGATCAAAACGACCGGTCGGGTCGTTACAATATCTATTGCAACAATATAAGCACTATAAGATCTTTTTCAATTGGCATCCTCTGCAAAGAGTCACCATTATTAATCTGCATTCACAAGGGGGGAAAGAAAAAGAAAGAGGCAAACACATTTAAGAAGTATCACAATAGTAGTTGCAGCAAGCTCTTGAGAGAAGTACAAAATGCTAGAGTACTCTATTCCTAGTAAAGCTTAAGATTAAGTCGTAATAAGCAAACCTCCATAGAAGTACCGAATATCAGCTTCTAGGTGTAGCTTCAATGTCTAGTAACAACAAGTTGAGATCGGCTCTGGATTTTAAAAAAAAATACTCCTTTCAAGTAGTTAGATAGTGGGAAGGCTTTGCTCTATTCTTTTTCTCTTTCATTGTTGAACCACCAGGATGATTGAATCTAAACATACGTGAAATTCAGGAGTTCATTTTGTCTCTAGTTAGCAGTAAATACATACTATTACAGACCCTTCAAGAAACTAACAAAGAGAAAAGAGCATTATATGTTCCATTTTTTCACAACCAGAGGAAAGCTGATCAACTCAACAACAAGCACAGCTGACAAAACAGAGCGGACGTAAACCACAAAAGATTCACAGAATAAGCCTTATTCACACAAGAATGAAGAACACAATCTGGTATTCAAGGATGGCCAAACAATAGTAGAAGATAATGGGCTCATGTTACAAACATTTTCCGAAAACCATAACACACTGTTCAAAATCTTTTCTTTACACTTTCAACAATCAAGAAACTGCTATTTACTTTGTCAAATCGACACATTGTCTCAAAAGACACCACAAGCAAACCTAAAATCCACTATGTGAATAGAAAAACTTCTTGTCCAGAAAAAAGCACCCAATTAAGGGAAAAGAACTATGCAGAATTTGTATCACCATGAGAATTAAGCAACTCCTCCCAGTCAATTTCTTCCTCCTCTTCGTCTTTCTCCCTCAACGCCTCCAATATCTTCCTAACTTTATCCTTGGCTTTCTCACTTTCCAAAATTTCCTCAAGTGTTATCAACAAGTCCTCTGCAGCAGCCTCTTTTGCCAATCCTTTAAACCTAAGTCCACCATGACTTAGTCCATATAATGCAGTAACACAACTCTCACGAATAGATTCTGCATCAAACTCTCCCTTTCTCAACATACCCACAAAACACTCCACAGCACCCCCATCAAGCATAGATCCTCTCCCCTCTAAACTCGCTGCCATGTTACATAATATTGACAGAATTCGACCCGTCATATGACCCGTTCTCACCATGCCTAATAGCGACTGAACCGCCCCGAGTTTCACCAACTTAGCCCTGTTACTCTGAACCAAAGAAAGATGATACAGTGCCAAAGCCGAATCATGCCGCATCCGTTCCGACTCAGAACGGAGAGAGTGAAGCAGAGGAGGCAGTGCCCCCAAAACCCCAATTGCAGTTTTGTTCTGATCATCCAAAGCTAAACTGAAAAGTGCACCTGCAGCATGTTCTTGTGATTCAGGGAATCCTCCTTTTAACACGTCAATTAACGGCGGAACAATTCCAGAACGAACAATCTTCACCTTGTTTCCATTTTCTAAGGAGAGGTTCACTAGCGCTGCTATGGAGTTCACCTGTACTGAAGCATATCTCGAGGAGATGAGAGAACGAAGAGCTGAGAGCAAACGAGGAGTGCAGAGCTGAAAACGGGTTTCTTCCCGGGTCCGGGTCAGCTTTCTAAGTGAGATCACAGCTTCTTCTTGTTCAAACACTTGGGAGCTCTTCAGTTTGACGATGAGTTCATCTTCTTCACAAGAGTTAGGGTTTGTGGGGACCATTTCGGAGGAGGACGCTGAAGAGTAACAGCAGGGTCGAGTTAGAGGACTTGTAGGAGTCACGGACTCCTCAGAAGTAGTAGAAATTTGACGATTCAACTGTGCCGACACAGACTCGATGAACCGGTTCATAACATCACAATTCTTGCTATTATTGGTGTTTTGGGTAGCCATTAATGTACGGACGAGATTCTCAGTAGAGATGAAATCGAGGGGTATAGGAGGATGGATATGGGAAGAAGAGCACCAGTTGAGAATGGTGGATTTGAGGGCGAGATTAGGGATGATAGTGGAGAAATTGGGGATAGAATTATCAGGTAAAATGGGTGTGAAAGAGAGGGATTTACAGGCAAGAACAGAGTGACGTTCGAAGGTATGGCCTGAAGAGACAATTATAGGATCAGCCATGAGAGAACCAGAAATTGGACAGATGAATTCCTTTGGAGGGTGTTTTACTTTTATTGGAGATTTGTGGAAGGAGATTCTCCATCTTTGCTTTCCACTTCCCATTTTGATGTTGCAGAAATGGACTCGTTAATGAAATTTGAGTGTAACTGAAGAATTGATGTGTTTGAGTTTGAGGAGAAAAGGAAACATGATATGAAATTTCAGTATGGTAGAATGATCAGGGGAAAAGGAATTGAAGACTGAAGCTGCCAATCATTCAACTAAAGTGCCAATTCTTAACTTGATTACTTCGTAATTTTTATTTCTCTTCTCTTTCTTCTGATTATATTTTAACAACTTTATTTCATTTTCAACAGGGAAGGCTCTTAAAGGGTTGTACCATTGAGTACCTAATTGCACCACAATAAAAAGACAGAAAAGGGCCAAATATACTCTTCTATTATTAGAGAATGTTTAAATGTACCACTCGTTATACTTTGAGTCCAAACATACCCATGTCGCTATATAATATACTCAGTTTCTGTTAAGTTTGTCCAAAGTGTATATCCAATCCTACGTGACACTAACATTTGATGAGATGGATGCTACATGGCTTGCCACCTCAGCGCCCCTAACCCATTTTACCCCTCCCTTCTATTTTTTTTCCGCCACTAAAATTTCTTTTTCCTCCGCCACTATTGCTACCATTACTGCTACCATGAAAAATATTGCATTTCAAATTTTAGTCTTTTATATATGGATTAGGGGCATTGAGGTGGCATGCCATGTGGCATCCACCTCATCAAATATCAGTGCCATGTAGGATTGAAAATCCACCTTGGACAAGCTTAATAGAAAAGGGGTATATTTGAATCTATAGTATTGTCACGACCCGAAATTCCCACATTCGGAACCGTGATGGCGCTTAACATTTCACTTGCTAGGCAAGCCAACGTTAAAATAATTTAATCATTTTTAACAATTAATCTTAATTAAATAGTAATGAAATCAACAACTAAAATAATATCTGAATTTAGGTGAACAAACCAAAATAAATACGATGTCTAAATATCATCCCAGAATTGGAGTCACAAGTGCACGAGCTTCTAGAATAATACAAACAAGGGTCTGAATAAAATAAAACTGTCTGAAAGAAAGCACACAGCTAAGATAAAGTAGAAGGGGACTTCAGAGCTGCGAACGTCGTGCAGCTATACCTCAAGTCTCCTCTGATAGTTGAATCCGACCAAAATCTACAGTACGCCGCTGGGACCAACTCTGGTGTTTGCACAAGAAGTGCAGAGTGTACTATGAATACAACCGACCCCATGTACTCTGTAAGTGCCGAGCCTAACCTCGACGAAGTAGTGATGAGGCTAAGGCAGGTCGCTTGCATTAACCTGTACGCAATAATAATAATAATAATAATAACAACAACCGGAAAAGAAGTAAGACCGGTAAATCATAGCAATAATTGAAGTCAATTCAACAGTCATAATTCTTCAATTAAATTCCATTGCGGCGTGCAACCCGCTCCAACATTATAAACTTTCAATTAAATTCTATTGCAGCGTGTAACCCGCTCCAACAATATAAACTTAACAACTCTTAAATATAAAAATACCCCAATAAATATCACATTTATTAAGAAATTATTAGGCAACAAAGCATACAATAATTATACTTTATTTAGGAAATAACTAATGACAAGTAGCAATTAATTGTGAAAATCAGGGAGAAAATATGTAATTTAATATTTAATATGTTAAATGTCAAGTAGCAATTAAGACACATAAGTCAAATAAGCATGTAGCAATTATAGCATGAATTCAAGACATAGTATTGGACAAGGAATATGAGAGAAATAATTAATATCATAATTAATTCATGATTTAAAATAATTTATGATTTTTAGGTAAATATTTAAACAATCAATTTGACGACGTATAGGCACTCGTCACCTCGCCTATACGTCTGTACACATGAAATTCGCATAACAAATAATTTAAAGGTTCTATTCCGTCAAGTCAAGGTTAACCACGACACTTACCTCGTTTCGCAACCAAATTCAAGATTCCAATAAACTTTTGCCTCGTGGATTGGTGTCAGAAAGCTTCAAATCTAGTCACAAACAATTCAATATACTCAACACGAATCGTAGAAATTAATTACATATGAAATTACACATTTTCCGAATTAATATCCAAAATTCATCTCAAAATAATCATCAATGGGGACCACATCTCGAATATTGGAAACACTCATGAAATCCGAACACCCGTTCTGAGATGAGTCCAACCATACAAAAATTATCAAATTCCGATGTCAAATGGACGTTCAAATCCTAAATTTTTGCTTTTGGAAAGGTTTACAAAAACTCCAAATTTTTTCCATCTAAATCCGAAATAAACGATGAATATAGACATGGATGTATGAAATATAATCACTTTCGGTTATAGAATACTTACCCAAGTTGAAGTCCTAAAAAACCCCTTTAGAATCACCCAAATCCGAGACTCAAAACTCAAAAATAAGTAAAAATGACTAACACCCGATTTTTAAGCATTCTGTGCAGCATTTTCGCATCTGCGAGCTCGCATTTGTGAAATGGGCTTGCCAGGCAAAATTCCGCATCTGCGGACTTCAATATCACACAAGCGACATCGCAGAAGCGACCGAACGATCGCAGAAATAGTCGTGCATCTGCGCCTCATTTCTCCGCAGAAGCGAAGGAGCTGCCCAAGGCATAAGTCACAGAAGCAACACTGTCTCCGCAGAAGCGATCACGCACCTGCGACCAAAATGGTATGAAACACGTCCGAAATTCACCCCGAGCCACTCGGAACCTCATCCAATTATACCAACCAGTCCTGCAACATAATACGGACTTACTCGGGGTCTCAAATCACGTCAAATAACATCGAACTTACAATTCACAAATCGATACGGACTTATGAGTTTATAAAATTTTCACTTTACAAAACCCGTGCTGAAACGTATTAAATGAATCTAGAATGATTTCAAATTTGGCACACAAGTCATAAATGACATAACGGAGCTATTTCAACTCTCGGAATCTCAATCCAGGTTCGCTATCAATAAAGTCAAATTAACGATCAAACTTTGGAATCTTTAAGCTTTCAAACTTCCAAGTTTTAATAAATGGCGATAACTCAAGCTAGGGACCTCGGAATTCGATTCCGGGTATACGCCCAAGTTCCAAATCACGATACGGACCTACCGGAACTGTCAAAACACTAATCGAGCTCCGTTTGCCTAAAATGTTGACCGAAGTCAACTTAAGTGAGTTTTAAAGATCTATTTCACATTTTTATCAATGTTTCACATAAAACTTTCCGAAAAGAATTACGGACTGCACACGTAAGTCGAGGAATGCTAAAAGGTGCTATTTGAGGTCTCAGAATATAGAAATAAATATTAAATTTAAAGATGGCCTTCGGGTCATCACATTCTCCATCTCTAAAACAAACGTCCGTCCTTGAAACGGAATTAGAAAATTACCTGAGCTGGTGAAAAGGTGTGGATATCTACTCCGCATGTCCGACTCGGACTCCCAGGTAGATGCATGTACCGACTGACCTCTCTATTACACCCGAACTGAAGGATAACTCTTAGACCTCAATTATCGGACCTGCCGGGCTAAAATAACTAACGGCTCCTCTTCATAAGTCAAATCTTTGTGAAATTAGACTGAGCTGAAATCTAACACATGGGACAGATCACCATGATATTTCCGGAGCATAGACACATGGAACACCGGATGAGTTGATAAACTAGGTGGTAGTGCAAGTCTGTAGGCTACTTCACCCACCCTTTCAAGAATTTCAAAGGGTCCGATATACCTAGGGCTCAACTTGCCCTTCTTTCCGAATTTTATTACACCTTTTATAGGTGAAACCCGGAGCAATCATCTTTCTCCTGCCATAAATGCAACGTCACAAACTTTACGGTCGGCATAACTCTTTTTCCTAGACTGAGCTGTGCGAAGTCGATCCTGAATAACCTTGACCTTATCTAAGGCATCCTGTACCAAATCGGTACCCAAGCGAGCCTCTGCCGGTTCAACCAAGCCAATTGGCGAACGACATCGCCTCCCGTATAATGCTTCATATGGAGCCATCTGAATACTCGACTGGTAGCTGTTATTATAGGCGAACTCTGCAAGTGGCAAAAACTGATCCCAAGAACCTCCAAAGTCTATAACACAAGCGCGAATCATATCTTCCAATATCTGAACAGTGCGCTCTGACTGTCCATCTGTCTGTGGGTGAAATGATGTGCTCAACTCAACCCGCGTGCCTAGCTCACATTATACAGCCCTCCAGAAGTGCGAGGTAAACTGCGTACCTCGATCTGAAATAATAGATACAGGCACACTGTGAAGGCGGACAATCTCGCGGATGTAAATCTCCGCTAACCGCTCTGAAGAATAGGTAACTGGCAGTATTTTAAAAGGCATGGGCGTAAGGCGAGGCGTTTTACATATGCCACAGCGAGGCGTAAGCCCCGAGGTACGGGGCGTAAGCCCCATAGGTATTTAATTTTTAATATTTTATAAAATAATATAATGACAGTAAATATTTATAAACAGGTAAAATTCCATTAAAATTGAAGAAAACCTTTTGAGTAATTACCAAACTGACTTTTGAGAATTTGGGTATTATATAAAGGACTTATTCAATAAATTTTATTTTAATTTGAAAAAGTCTCTGGGGCTTACTCCTCACTAAAACAACGTGCCTCAAACGCCCGGGCATATGTCCCGAATGCCCGGGCACACGCCCCGAATTGTTGGGCATACGCCTCTTGAGACTTTCGCCCCACACCATCGCCCCGGGGCATTTTTGGTACGCCTCGCCCAGGGGCTCGCCCCGAAAACGCCTTTTAAAACAGTGGTAACTGGTACTGGAATGAAATGTGCTGACTTTGTCAACCTGTTCACAATGACCCATACTGCATCGAACTTCTTCTAAGTTCACGGGAGTCCAACAACAAAATCCATAGTGATACGCTCCCACTTCCAATAAGGAATTTCTAACTTCTGAAGCAAACCACCAGGTCTCTGATACTCGAACTTGACTTACTGACAATTTAAACACCGAGCTACATATGTAACTATATCTTTCTTCATTCTTCTCCACCAATAATATTGCTGCAAATCTTGATATATTTTGGCGGCACCCGGATGAATAGAATATCGGGAACAGTGGGCCTCCTCGGGAATTAATTCACGAAGCCCATCCACATTAGGCACACAAATACTACCATGCATTCGTAGAACTCCATCTTCCCCTACAGTAACTTGTTTGAAACCACCGTGCCGTACCGTGTCCTTAAGGACAAGCAAATAAGGATCATCATATTGTCGCTCTCTAATACGCTCATACAAGGAAGACCGAGCGACTATGCAAGCTAGAATCCGACTAGACTCTGAAATATCTAACCTCGCGAACTGATTGGTTAAAGTCTGGACATCTGCAGCTAGTGGCCTTTCACCAACCGGAATATACGCAAGGTTGCCCATACTCACAACCTTTCTACTTAAAGCATCGGCCACCACATTGGCCTTTCTGGGGTGATACAAAATGGTGATATCATAGTATTTCAACAACTCCAACCATCTTCTCTGCCTTAAATTAAGATCTTTTTGTTTGAATAGATAAGATCTTTTTGTTTGAATAGATACTGTAGACTATGATGATCAGTGAATACCTCACACGAGACGTCGTAAAGGTAATGTCTCCAAATCTTCAGCGCATAAACAATGGCTACCAATTTTAAGCCATGAACGGGGTAATTTTTCTCATAAACGTTTAACTGTCGCGAACGCATATGCAATCACTCTTCCATCTTGCATTAATAATGCACCAAGCCCAATGCGAGATGCATCACAATATACCGTATAAGATCCTGAACCTGTGGGTAATGCCAACACTGGCGCCGTAGTCAAAGCAGTCTTGAGCTTCTGAAAGCTCAACTCACACTCGTCTGACCATCTGAATGGGGCACCCTTCTAGGTCAATTTGGTCAGTGGGGATGCTATGGATGAAAATCCCTCCACAAACCGGTGATAATAACCTGCCAAACCCAGGAAACTCTGGATCTCTGTAGCTGAAGTAGGTCTAGGCCAATTCTGAATAGCCTCAATCTTCTTAGGATCCACTTTTATGCCTTTTGCCGATACAACATTCCCTAAAAAGGCAACTGAGTCTAACCAAAATTCACATTTCAAATTTTTGGCATATAACTGATTATTCTTCAAAGTCTAAAGCACAATCCGAAGATGCTGCTCATGCTCCTCTCGACTGTTGGAGTAAATCAAGATATCATCAATGAATACTACCACAAATGAATCCAAATAGGGCTTGAATACCCAGTTCACTAAATCCATAAATGCTACTGGGGCATTTGTCAGCCCAAATGACATCACTAGGAATTTGTAATGCCTATACCGAGTTCGAAAAGCTGCCTTAGGGACATCGGATGCCCTAATCTTCAACCGATGGTAACCAGCCCTCAAATCGATCTTTGAAAACACCCTGGCACTCTGAAACTGATCGAATAAATCATCAATTCTTGGCAATGGATACTTGTTCTTGATAGTAGCCTTATTCAACTATCGATAGTCTATACACATCCGCATTAAACCATCTTTTTTCTTTACAAATAACACTGGCGCACCCCAGGGCGAGATGCTAGGTCTAATGAATCCCTGGTCAAGCAAGTCTTGTAACTATTCCTTCAATTCCTTTAGTTCCGCTGGGGCCATACGGTATGGTAGAATAGAAATAGGTTGGGTGCCCGGAGCCAAATTAATACAGAAATCAATATCTCTGTCGGGTGGCATCCCCGACAAATCTGCAGGTGGAAACTCACAAAAAACTGGGACTGAATCCATAGAAGGAGCATCCGCACTGGGATCGCGAATATAAGCCAAATAAGCTAGAGATCCCTTCTCGATCATAGCTGAGCTTTCACATAAGAGATAACCTTGCTGATAGAATGGCCAGGAGTCCCTTTCCACTATTCAAGGTAACCCCGGTATGGCTAAGGTCACTGTTTTGGCGTAAAAATCCAATATAGCATGATAAGGTGACAGCCAATCCATATCCAAGATGACATTAAAATCTACCATATCAAGAAGTAGAAGATCCACGCTAGTTTCAAGACTCCCAATAGTAACCACACATGAATGATAGACATAATCTACAGCACCCCCACCGGTGTGGACACATGCACAGAAGCATTCAAAGAATCATGAGGCATAACCAAATATGAAGCAAAGTAGGAGGACACATAGGAATAAGTAGATCCTGGATCAA
>AWOL01S0017825.1:5938-22574 GCA_000715115.1 Nicotiana otophora
AGAGTATCAGTCACTCAGTCCTCCCATTCACTCCAACCTCACAGTCACTCACTCCTCACAGTCACTCCATCCTCACAATTGCTCGGCACTCGTATTCGCACTCAATAGGTACTTGCGCCCACTGTGGATGTGCAGACTCCGGAGGGACATTTCTAGCTCAACCGCTATAATAAGCCAATCATGGCATGAATCAAAATAGCATGTTGCGGCGTGCAACCCACTCCCATAAATATCCTCACAATCAGGCTCTCGGGCACTCAAGAATCATGATAAACAGCCCAAATAATGAAGATATAATGTATTAATAAAGGACAACAGAGACTGAGATATAATCTGCAATAAAAGCTATGACTGAGTACAAAATGACAGTTTAACAAATAACTCAATATATAACACGACCTTTGCGGGTCCCTACAGTACCAACACATAGCCTAAGCATGATTTCTAGCATAACTGGTAACTCAATTTCCTTAACACATGATGAAAATATGAATAACGACAAGATAAATCAGTTATGTAGTTCCATGGAATCGCCCAAGTCACAATCTTTATGATGCACGCCCACACACCCGTCACCTAGCATGTGCGTCACCTCAACACCAATCACATAACACATAATTCCGGGTTTCGTACCCTCAGAAATAAGTTTAGAAGTGTTACTTACCTCAAACCGTGCAATCCCTACTCCAACACGGCCTTGCCTCGTGAAACGGACTCTGTATGCCTCGATTCTAGCCACAAACAGTTCGATAATATCAACACGAGCTAAAGGAGTCAATTCCCTAAGGAAATACTAAGTTCTTAATTAAAAGTCAAAAAGTCAACTCAAAAGTCGGCCCCTGGGCCCACGTCTCAAAATCCGATAAAAGTCACAAAATCTGAAAGCCCATCCAACCACGATTCTAACCATACCAAATCTATCAAAATCCGACACAAATTCGATACCCAAATCCCCAATTTAAACTCTCCAAATCCCTAGTCTCAACTCCCAAAATCACACCTCAAAACCACACAATCTAGGTGAGAAATTCAATGGGGAAACATAATTATTGAATAAAAATAACCACAAGTGACTTACCTCAAGAATCCCTTCAAAATCCCTCTCAATAATCGCCTTAATCCGAGTATGTAAAGTCAATAAATGATAAAATCCTCGGAACCCAACGTTTATATTAATTATGTCCGGGCTTTCATGTACCTGCGTCAACGTAGCCGCACCTGCGGCTTCGTAGAAACGACAACTCTCCCGCTTCTGCGGCAATTCGCTAGGGACAGACCTTCGCACCTATAGAAACATTCTTCGCTTCTGCGCACACGTAGGTGCGACTTACGTCCGCTCCAGCGCTCAACCTCACCGCATCTGTGACCACGCAGGTGCGGTCAAACTTTCGCACCTACGACCACTACACTCATTTCCCTTGGCCGTATCTGCGCTTCCCAGCTCGCACTTGCGATCAATGCTCCGCTGGTGCGATTACACCAGAAGACTCCTGTCATGACCCAAAATCCTAACCCATCGTGATGGTACCTATCTCGGTACTAGGCAAGCCGACAACATCAATAAGCCACGATTTCCTTTAAATAAAAAAAATATAACGTTTAATACAATACCAAAAATCTAGCAATTTCCGATACAACACTCCCAAAACCTGGTGTCACTGAGTACATGAGCATCTAATATGAGTACAACTCCGGAAAATACGGTCTATAATAGTCTGATACCAAATACAGTAAACAAGGAGACAAAGAAGGAGAGACAAGGTCTGCGTAACATGGCAGCTACCTCAAAATCTCCTGAAAATCAACTGCGCGAAATGCTCAACACTCGCTATGTTCAGGAACACCTGGATCTGCACACGAAGTACAGGGTGTAGTATGAGTACAACCAACTCAGCAAGTAACAATAATAACTAAGGAACTAAAGATAATGACGAGCTACACAGTCATAGTTCACTTTCAGTAGTTCCAGCAAAGAATAGATATGCTTTCAAATCCGGCACTTTAAGTCAAATCAATTTTATACAGTTTAATTTCAAGTAATCCGGATATAAATTCTTTCAGGGATTTTAAAACAATGACAGATAGCAACCAAGTGCAACATCAAATGCTAATCAAGTACAGCCTCTCAGGCAACAGTCACTCGACTTATCACAACAACTCAACCACTCGGCTCTCAGCCCTCAGCACTCACACTCAATGGGTACCCACGCTCACTAGGGGTGTTTACAGACTCCGGAGGGGCTCCTACAGCCCAAGCGCCATAATCTGCAAAGACAACTCATGTGCTGCATGGACAACTCACGTGCTATAACATCCTGGACGGACAACTCACGTGCCATAATATCCTTACCTCACCGATAGGCCCTCGGCCTTACTTAGTCCTCAACCTCTCAATTCTCTCTAGCTCTCAGAAATCACAAAGATCAGCCCAAACAAAGATAGAATAGTATATCAACAAATATCCAGAAAGATTGAGGTATAATAAGCAAGAAAAATCATGACTGAGTACAAGACAGCAATTAGCAAACAATTCAACAAGTACGCGACCTCTACGGGTCTCAACAGTACTATAAAGTAGCCTAGGCATGATTTCTAACATGATTTATAGTCAAATTTCTTCAACACATAGAGATCATATGGCTAACAATAAATTATTCAACTTTACAGTTTCCCGGGACAGACCAAGTCACAATCCCTTCGGTGCATGACCACACGCTCGTCACCTAGCATATGCGCCACCTCCAAAATAATCATATGATACCAAAATCCGGGATTTCATACCCTCAGGACCAGATTTATAATTGTTACTTACCTCAACTCGTGTATTTATTTATTCCGCTACGCCCTTGCCACGAGAATTTGTCTCCGAATGTCATGCCCCAAACGTGGGGAGCGCGACCGGCGCTCAACCGAGAGAACCCGGCCGAGCAAGCCTATTAGACTTCCTTCTACCCAAACTCATCCATGAATAAAGAGGAGATGTACTCCATTAATCAATCATTGAAAAGATATTTATTAACAACTTCCTTTTCATTCCCATTGGCAGCTTCATTCATAATTTCCAAAACATTACGAGTTTATAGAATTAATGAAAAACATAATTTCCAAGTACCAACATTTCTAGTTCAATTCCCAACATCAACCATAACCCACAACCTATCTATGGAGCCTCTAAGTACAATAGAAAAGTAATATGGAAATGCCGGCAACAAGGCCCCGGCAATACCTCAAAACACAGTACATGAGAAATAAAAGATACATGACCCCGAAATGAAGTGGGGCTCACCAAATCAGCTGAAAAGATTGTACTACTATCACTGATCAATGTCGCCTGCTGAAGAACCACCTACATCCACTAAAGATGCAGCGCCCCCGGCAAAAGGGACGTTAGTACTGTCGAATAGCACTAGTAAGTATAGCTAAAAATCCTCTTTCAAAATAGAATCGCCATATAAAAAAAGGCAACACATAGAAACAACTAGTCACAATCAACAATATCCAAACGTCCAATTAAAACATAATAATTTTCAAAATGTGAACTTCATATATAATTTTGGTTGGGAGATCATTAGCACCGATATACCACCGTCTTTGTTAGCACGGAGTCCGATCATGCCCGATCGGCTAGGCCATCTCCCCACGAAGAATGTGGTTGGACATGTGATGCGAAAGAAAGTTTTTACCAGCGATCAGCCAGGCCGCCTTCCCACATATGCCGTGTGGGTTGACTTTTCTAATCCACAAAGGCTCTAGATTCATCCCAATTAAGGGGAATAATATCATAATTTCCAAAGGTTCCAATTTCATCCCAAATCAGGGGAATAATCCCAATCCACCCCTACATCGACACGTGTAGTTTCAGGTATGGGCCTTATGACCCACCCTTCCTCGGTATTGCTAATGATGCTCCCAAAAATATTTTTGATTTGATTTGCAAACCGAAATATCATAAATACAATTGTACTCACCTCAACATCTTTCACATTGTATAAATTTTCATTAGTATTTCCAGTCATTCACAATGACAATATTTCCTTGGCTAATTAGGCCATTCACAAGAATCATTATTCCTAGCACGATGGCCGTACTTCATATTCCACATCTTTCACATTAGTATTTCCAGTCATTCATATTCCACACTTTCGCATATGCGATCGTATAATAGGTATGCGGTCCGCATACCGGCCGCATAATTTGGCCTCCAAAGCTGGGCGTTACTGACCCGGTTTGCGGTCATTATGCGGTCCGCATACTTGTTCTGTGGTCGCATAATGCGCCGCAAAATAGGTCTGCGGTCGCATAGTGCACCGCAGATTTTCCTCAAATCTTGCCCCTCTCCTGATCCACTTTGCGACCATTATGCGGTTCGCAAAGTGATTCTGCGACCGCATAGTGGTTGCAGAAATGACCTTTTTTTTTCCGACTAAATTTTTCCTTTACACATTGATGCATTGTTCAACCCAAAATCTTTGTACTAATTGATATACCTTGGCACCACCAAACCTTAATTTCCTTAGCAAAATTTCTCCGGAGTCGTTACACATAAGTCAGCATCTGGTCAACTTTCTAAACCTTAGAACTAAATCCTCCAAATCATTTCAAAACCTCACCGGACCCAAACCAATTACCCCGGCAAGCCAAATAACAACTGTAATTCACAATTTGAGCAGTAAATGGGGAAACGAGGCTATTATACTCAAAACGACTGGCTGGGTCGTTACATTCTCCCCCTCTTAAACAAACGTTCATCCTCGAACGTGTTTAGAATAATACTTGGAGTCTCAAATAAGTGAGGGTATTTACCTCGCATCTCCTGCTCAATCTCCCAAGTAGATTCTCCGATTGGCTGGCCTCCCCACTGCACCTTCATTGATGCTATGTTCTTGGACCTTAGTTTTTNTTAATTTTTGAACCTGCCGGTCTAAAATAGTTACCAACTCCACATCATAAGTCAATTTACCGTCCAACTGCACTGTACTGAAATCCAGAATATGAGACGGATCCCCGACGTACTTCCGAAGCAATGATACATGGAACACTGGATGAACACCTGATATACTAGGTGGCAAGGCAAGTTCATAAGCCACATCTCCAATTTTCTTAAGTACCTCAAAAGGCCCAATATACCGAGGGCTCCACTTGCCCTTCTTCTCAAACCTCAACACACCCTTCATTGGTGAAATTATGAGTAGAACCTTCTCCCTAACCATGTAAGCGACATCACGCACCTTCCTATCGGCATAACTCTTCTATCTAGACTGCGGCGTACAAAGCCGCTCCTAAATCACTTTGACCTTCTCCAAAGTATCCTGAGCCAATTCAGTACCCAATAGCCTAGCCTCACCCGGCTCAAACCAACCAACCGGGGATCGACACCGTCTCCCATATAATGCCTAATACGGATCCATCTATATACTCGACTGTTAGCTGTTATTGTAAGCAAACTCTGCAAGTGGCAGAAATATATCCCAAGAACCTGCAAAATCAATGACACAAGCACGTAGCATATGCTCCAATATTTGAATAGTGCGCTCGGACTGCCATCTGTCTGAGGGTGAAATGTTGTACTCAACTGAACTTGTGTGCCCAATTCTCGCTGCACTGCTATCCAAAATTGTGATGTAAACTGCGTGCCCCAATATGAAATGATGGACACCGGTACACCGTGTAGGCGAACAATCTCGCAGATATAAATCTTAGCCAACAGCTCCGAAGGATAATTAGTATGAACTGGAATAAAATGCGCGGATTTGGTCAACCGATCTACAATCACCCAAACCACATCAAACTTCCTCAATGTCCGTGGAAGCCCAACTGTGAAGTCCATGGTAATACGCTCCCTTTTCCACTCCGGAATTTCAAGTCTCTGAAGTAATCCTTCCGGTCTCTGATGCTCGTACTTTACCTGTTGACAATTTAAACACTGAGCTACAAACCAAACTATATCTTTATTCATTCGCCTCCACAATAGTGCTGCCTCAAATCCTGATACATTTTCGCGGCGCCTGGATGAATAGAGTACCGCCAACCGTGAGCTTCCTGGAGAATCAGCTCGTGCAAACCATCTACATTAGGCACACATAGCCTACCCTGCATCCGTAATACACCATCATCTGCAATAGTGACCTCCTTGGCATCACCGTGCTGAACCGTGTCCTTAAGGACAAGCAGATGGGGATCATCATGCTGGCGCTCTCTGATGCGATCATATAAGAAAACCAAGAAACCACACAAGCCAAAATTTGATTCGCCTCGGAAACATCCAATCTAACAAACTGGTTGGCCAAGGCGTGAACATCCAGTGCTAAAGGCCTCTCTGCTATCGGTAAATATGCTAAGCTGCCCAAACTTTCCGCCTTACGACTCAAGGCATCGGCCACTACATTGGCCTTTTCGGGGTGGTAGAGAATGGTAATGTCATAATCCTTAAGCAACTCTAACCATCTTCGCTGCCGCAAATTAAGATCCTTCTGTTTAAACAAATGTTGTAGACTCTGATGATCTATATATACCTCACACTGGACACCGTACAAATAATGCCGCCATATTTTTAAGGCATGAACAATAGCTGCTAACTCAAGATCGTGGACTGGATAATTCTTCTAATGTACCTTTAATTGTCTGGACGCATAGGCAATCACCCTACCGTATTGCATAAGTATTGTGCCGAGACCAATACGTGACGTGTCACAATATACAGTATATGACCTTAAACTTGTAGGCAACACCAATACTGGACCTGTAGTCAAATCTGTCTTGAGCTTCTGAAAGCTCTCTTCATATTCATCCGACCACCTGAACGGAGCACCTTTCTGGGTTAATTTAGTCATAGGCAATGAAATAGACGACAAACCCTCCACGAAACAACGATAATAACCGGCCAAGCCGAGAAAACTCCGAATCTCAGTAACTGAAGATGGTCTGGGCCAATTCAGAACTGCCTCTATTTTCTTCGGATCCACCTTAATTCCTTCACTGGACACTATATGTCCCAAGAATGCCACCGAACTATGCCAGAACTCACACTTAGAGAATTTGGCATAAAGCTTCTCCTCTCTCAACCTCTGCAATACAATACCTAAGTGATGTGCATGCTCCTCATGGCTACATGAGTACACCGGGATATCATCAATAAATACCATGACAAATGAGTCAAGATACTGCTGGAACACACTATTCATCAAATGCATAAATTCTGCTGGGGCATTGGTTAGCCCAAAAGACATCACAGAAATTCATAGTGGCTTTAACGAGTTCTGAATGCCGTCTTCAGAATATTTGAATCCCGAATCTTCAATGCGATTGCATAACACGTATGCGGTCTGCATACCGACCGCATAATTTGGCCTCCAAAGCTGGGCGTTACTGACCCGGTCTGCGGTCATTATGTGGTCCGCATACTTGTTCTGTGGTCGTATAATGCACCGCAATACAGGTCTGCGGTCGCATAGTGCACCGCGGATTTTCCTCAAATCTTGCCCCTCTCCTTATCCACTTTGCGACCATTATGCGGTCCGCAGAGTGATTCTGCGACCGCATAATGGTCGCAGAAATGACCTTTCCTTAGCAAGGTCACAATCAAACCTTACTTTCCTTAGAAAAATTTCTCTGGGGTCATTACATGTAAGTCAAGATCCGGTCAACCCTTTTTAACTTATATTCTAAGCCTTGGAACTAAGTGCTCCAAATCATTTCAAAACCTCACCGGACCCAAACCAATTACCCCAGCAAGCCAAATAACAATGGTAATTCATAATTTGAGCAGTAAATGGAGAAACGAGGCTATAATACTCAAAACGACCGGCCGGGTCATTACAACTCCCAACTTCAGTAATCCTTTAAATCCAAACCTTGATCCATTAACCACTCGAATTCTATTCGATTCCCCCGGGACCTCGACCAAATATACCAACAAGTACTAAAACATGATATGAACTTAGTCGAGCCTTTAAATCACATCAAACAATGCTAAAACTATGTATCGCACATCGATTCAAGCCTAATTAACTTATGAACTTCCAACTTCTTTATTCGATGCCGAAACCTATCAAATCAAGTCCGATTGACCTCAAATTTTGCACACAAATCACAAATGACAACATGAGCCTATTCCAACTCGCAAAACCCCAATCTGAGCCCAGTAACCACAAAGTCCACTCTCGGTCAAACTTTTAAATTTCTAGCTTTCGTCATTCCAGGCCTAATTCAACTACGGACTTCCAAATCACAATCCGAACACACTCCTAATTCCAAAATCACCAATGTATCTAATTGATCAAAACTCTATTCCAGAGTCGTTTACACATAAGTCAACATCCGGTCAACCTTTTCAACTTAAGCTTTCAACCTTCAGACTAAGTGTTTCATCTCATTCCGAAACCTTTCCGGACACGATGATGACGTCCAAATCCACTAGTAAAAAGTAAATGGAAATGGTCGAATGCAATATAATTTACCCAACTATGAGTCGGGACCAAATCCCACAGAGAACAATGCATAGGCTATTAGGCGTATAAGAGAGTTATCACTTGTTATGCTAAGCCAAACACTTAAAAGGTGATAGTAAATTATTATAGCTAAATGCGGAAATATAAACTAACATAGAAAGCAAGTAAAATGATCAATCGCTGCATGCATGGATGCATTGGGAATTACACTCAAGTAATGATCCAATGTATTTCACAATTTTACATATATGAGCGAGTTTATGTTAAGTAGCCTCGGGTAATAATTCTATATTAGCTTCTGCCGAAGACGAACAAGACATCCTAATTGAATTATCTCTAAAACAATTAAGAGATTAAGCACACCCGAATATGGTTACAAGTAGTTCAATCCTATCCCTAGGTAGAATCTATAAAGTGAGGGTTAACGCCTCAAGTTCTATTTAATTAATATTTTTCAACCCCAAATTATCTTTTTCAAAATTAATTCGAAGTGACTGGACAAGTCCTAGGGTTAGCTAATCCCTTTGAAAAAATTAAAGAACAAGAATAATTAAAGAAATAATAACTCACTTATTAATAAATAAAAATAGTTCAATACACAAGCACAACAAGATATTTGAAGCTAGGCGACTGGGCATTGTAATTTCATCCACTTGAGGATGATGTTGGGAAAAAAGTGCAGCAGCTTCAACATGAGGCAGCCTTAAGAAACAGTACAATGCTACAGTTTTCCAGCCCTCGCATGGAAAAGATTATCAAGGACGCCCATCTGATGCTAAAAACTGAAATTACTTCGACTGGAAAACTAAAGAGCAAGCTTAATTTGGATTCTCCAGGTTTCATTCCTAGAAAGTCTCCTGGTGCTACATGCATTCACAATGCAGCAACCCTACCAAATGCTAGGCAGGAACATATTTGAACAAGCAAAGCAGGTGCTATCTTGATGAAAAATGCAGCAACAAAAAGGACTGGGCAGCAGCAGATTTTTGCAAACACTCCAGTTGATACTCTTGTGTCTGGTCAATATGCAACAACACCAGTAGTTGGTGGACAGCAGAAGCAAATTGCAAGCACGCCACAAGCAGTAATATCAACTCCAAATGCTGGAAAGCAGCAACAACATTTACAACCATGTTTAACGACTACACAAGCTGGACAACAACAATTGGTTACAATCACTCCAGCTATTTCTGTGAATGAGGAAGTAAACGTTAGCGACTCCCAATGAGAGTTGCCAAACAAAAACAATAAGCCCCAACTACATCTACAAGGTCCAAACGTTCAATAAACAATTCATGAATTTTGAAGACATTCTGAAGAGGTTTGATGAAGATGATCAAGAACTACAAATTGAAGATGTTACAAGTTTGGGCAACAAGGGACAAGAATCAAATTCCTACTACATCTTCTTTTACCAATTTATTAGTATAATCATTTGTAATATTATCACGGAGTATGCTATAAACTCTGGGATGATCATAGAATATTTAGTGCTCTCTAGCTCTTTCTTTTTACATGCTTGTTAGTAGGCGAGGATATTTATGCCTCAATAGGATTAGTAAGGTAAGGTTAGGCCCACTATTTGGTTGCTCATGTCCTATGCCTTTGGAAAGACATCCAAATGGCTATGAGATTATATTCCCTCGTGAGACTTTGTCGACAGATCCATGATCCTCTACATGAGACTACCATCATAAGGCAATGTGAGGCGCAGTGGAGTGATTATATAGACCAAGGCATACATGCAACACTACTGGTGATATTGTCCCCCTTATTTGTACTTTTTCTATGTGTTGCACTTTTCTTTTCTATTATTAATAAAATAACTACTGGGCACGCCTAGTAATATAATTTGCTAAAAAGGTATTTAATCCACACTTTAAATACGAATATTTTAATAAACAAGAATCAAGTGTTTGAAAAAATACTACACACTTATATATACAATACAAAGCAAGCAAATGAACAAATGAACATAATTGGGAAAGCAATTCTCAACCAAAAGCTTCAAATCTTGAAGTCCCAAGTGTGTGTGCAAGAACCCTAGCCCCAAAACTTGTGTTCTCTAGTCAAGAGACTAAAAATAAGACAAAAGATGTGCTATCCCAAGTTTGTGGGTTTGGAATGAAGAAAAAATTGAATTTCCAAGTCTGCCCAGGTCTAAAGCCCATTGGCCGCACCTGCAGAAAATCAATGCAGATGCGGCTCCGTAGATGCAGAATTATGCATGCAGATAAGAAATTAAGTAGAAGGTTGAATCACCACAGAAACGGTCCATGAAGCGCAGAAGCGCATACGGAGTAGCAGCCGTTTTCCGCATAAGTGCCTCCGCACATGCGGATGGCCCAGTGCAAATGCGATATTTGGTGAACATAGCTATTCCGCATAAGTGGACATATTGCCGTAGAAGTGGCTTTGCAAATGCGGATCTCAACCGCAGAAGCGGATTAGTGGTCGCAGAAGCGATTTCTGTCTTGCAAGTCGTATTCCATAGATGCGGACCATTTCTCGCAGATGCAGATGGTTCTGTACAGATTTGATTCCACTGGAGATTTTGCACTTCTTTCACTCTTTTTGCACGAATCCTCTTCATTTAATTTCAATTCTCTTCGAGACTTTATTTACCTGAAAATCTAGCAATGCACACCATAAATTACCTCATTTTATAATTAAAGTCACATAGCAACTAATAAGCATAAAATTAGCAATAAATGGGGGAACTGGACTACAACTCTAAAAATGAATGACCGAGCCATTACAGAAATGGTGTTTCTTGTTAATGGGGTTAAGCTACGTTTTGGTTTGTCTGAATTTGCTTGTGTGAGTGGATTAAACTGTACCGGTTATTTTCAATTTTCTAGTGAACCTATGCAAAAGAATAATCGTTTAACTGAAATGTACTTTGTGGATTACCCTTCTGTTTCTAAGAAACACTTTTGGATTGTTTTCTTACAAAAAGATTTGAGTCTGACGAAGATGTTGTTAAGATGGCAGTGCTATTTGTGATAAACTCGTTCCTCTTTTCAACTAAGAACGTAAAACTGGTTGATAGGAAGTACTTGGACTTTGTTGAGGAAGGTGATTACAACAGTTATCCATGTGGAATAGATGTATACAAGGAAATCGTGAGAACAATGTCAGGTATTTTGCATAATTCTATCATTGTTAGGTGTCGAAATTCATCTCCACAAATGTTTTGTTTTGCGATGTATTAACAGTTAATTTTGCTATATATAATATTTTTTTAATAAATTTACTAAAATGTATGTTTATATAGTTGAATTTAAGGAATATGTCTCTTGAGAAATTGGAGAATGAAATGGTGGATAATGTTGATCAGAAATACCTTAGTTCAGATGATGATTTTGTTGATCATCCACCTGAGAGTTCAAAAAGGCAGTGCAAAATGTAGATCAAAATGAAGGCGAAAAGGCAGCGGAAAGCTTCTAATGATTTGGAGAAGAATGGGAAATATGGTAATAATTTGGAAATGCAATGGAAAGCTGTTAATGATCTTGTCTATCATACACATCAAACATCAAAAATGTAAAGTAAGGCTGGTAATGATTTAGAGAAGCAAATGATGGAGAATACCTCTATCAACCCTCCAACTAAAAAAATAAAAAAAACATTATAAAGTTAAGGTAGCAAATAATTACCTTGCCGGTCCTACACCTCAAAAATGAAAAACGAAAAGTAAAGATGCAAATGAATTGGAGAAGAAGGTTGTGGAGAATGTTCATGATAAATATCAAAGTATAGGTAATGCCTCTGTCGACCCGCCACCTAAAGGTAGTGACTGGGATGTTCAGTTTACGATTTTGGTAGATGGCCAAGTGGAATTGAAGAAAGAAGTATTGTTACTAAAGAAGGAATACAAGGATAAACTAGTGGTTTTAAAAAATTAGCTTGCTAAGAAATTTGTGGAGGGGTTCAATGCCATTGATTCTGTAACGACCCAACTTGTCATTTCAAGAATTAGCGCCCCGTTCAGTGGCTTAAGGTCTCGAACAGCTTCGCAATATGTATTATGACCCGCGGGTGTGGTCGAGTTTGATTTACTGAAGATTTGAAATTTAGTTAAAAGAGCAATTCTTATTTAGAAGCTTAAGTGAAAAGAGTTGACCGGAGAGTTGACTTTTGAGAAAACGACCCCGGAATAGAATTTCAAGGATGGCAATAGCTTCATATGATAATTTCGGACTTAGGCATATGTTCGGATTTGGATTTGGAAGTCCGTAGGACAATTCGACATATTTTGGCGAAAGTTGGAAAATATAAGATTTTGGAAAAGTCCGACAGAAGGATGAATTTTTGATAACGAGGTCGCATTTTGATTCCGGAAATGGGAATAGCTCCATTAAGTCAATTATGACTTGTGTGAAAAAAGTTGAAGTCATTCCGGATTTATTTGATACGTTTCAGCACAAAATATAAAAGTTGGAAGATTTAAAAATATACAATTCGATTCGATGCGCGATTCATAATTTTGGCGTTGTTTGACGTGATTTGAAGCCTCGACTAAGTTTGTATTATATTTTGGGACGTGTTGGTATATTTGGTTGAGGTTCCGAGGGCCTCGGGTGAATTTCGGAAGGTTAACGGATCAATTCGGACTTGAAGAAAAGCTGCTGGAATTTCTTGGCCAGCTTGCTGTTTTTTTCGCATGTGCGTGAATAGTACCGCAGGTGCGTGAACAGTACCCGCAGGTGCGAAACTGGGAAACAACATAAGGACCAAAAATCAGTCACTTTGTCATTTTCAATTGAGATTTTGGAGCTCGGTGTTTGGGCAATTTTGGAGGAGTTCTTCACGACTTTGACTTGGGTAAGTGTTCTATATCCTAAAGTGTTTATATTTCATGAATCCATGATTATATTCATCATTTAATTCGGATTTAAATGGAGGAAATCAAGATTTTTGCAAAATCATCCAAAAACGAAAATTTAAGATTTGGAGGTCCAGTTGTTATTGGAATTCGATAAAATTGGTATAGTTGAACTCATATCGGAATGGGTGTTTGGATTTTGTAAAAATTATGTCAGGTTCCGAGAAGCGAACCCCGCGTTGACTTTATTTGACTTTTTGGAATAAAACTTTAAGTCGACGTATTATTATCCAGAATTGTTTCCGATGAATTTTAATGATATTATGCAATTAATTTGGATAGATTTGAGTGGTCCGGAGATCAATTCAAGCAAAAAGGCGATTTTGGAATATCGGCATAACTTCAAGAAAGGTAAGTTTCTTGCTTAACCTCGAGTGGGAGAATTACCCCTTAGGCATCGAGTCTTATGTGCCATTTGTGAAATGTGAAAAACCGTGTACGCGAGGTGACGAGTACGTACTCGGCTTATATGTATAAAATGTATTGAGTTAAAGTGTGGAGCATATCATGTGGTAAATTAGATAATTGTTGGTATATATTTAATCATCTATTTGTCGTGCCTAAATCCTTCTTGTTGTTGAATCTGTTATTATATGACAATTTGATGTAATTGTCATTTGGTTATTTATGTAGTTCCGTGAATTTGTTGGTTTGATAATTATTGAAATTTAATTGCATTATGGATTTCCACCCTGCAAATAATTTATTAAATGAGCTTAAGAAGAGGTGTTTATATAATTATTAAAAATTTTAATTTAATGAAGACTTTGCTTTATGTTGAGTAATTTCTATCTCTATTGATTGTTTTTGGGTGTTGTACACATTGTGTGGAAATTTTGGCTTTTTGTTGTGAAATTAATTGACTTGGTTATTGCTTTGGAATTTGGTTATGGCCATTGGGCAAATTGTGTTATATGAATTAATTTTGTTATGTTGCCGTGATAATTTCCCGTTTAAATTATTGTGTTGTGTTAATTATTATTTTGAGGATATAGGGGTGGCATTTCACCGTTTATATTATGTGGGTATAAGGGTAGCATTTCACTGTGGTTGTGTTTGTTGGAATATGGTCTGGGCGGAGCGATAAGGGTGGCTATAGGAGCGATAAGGGTGAAAATAGGATCGATAAGGGTGGTTATTGATATTGTCTGGGCGGAGCGATAAGGGGGGCTATAAGAGTGATAAGGGTGGCAATAGGAGCGATAAGGGTGGCTATTATCGGGGACGATATGTGATGATGTGGGGTTGCGGTGTTGATGATTTTCATATGATGTTGTGATTTTCTTATGTTTATTTTTATACGTTGTGCAATTTGTTTTGTTGTTGGTAAATTGATAACAATCTAATTTATGTTAAAATTGAAATCATGTGGCTAATGCCAGGCGGATTATAAAATAAAACGTGGGCACGAGGTGCCGTGAGTAAATAATGAGGATATTTGGCACATGAATTATCCATGCAGTTGTGATATGAAATGTGGGCATAAGGTGCTGTGATGAAATGTTAATGATATTTGGCACGTGAAATGTCCGTGCAGTTGTGATATGAGATGAGGGCACGAGGTGCCGGGGAAATATGATGATATAATTATGGGCACGAGGTGCTGTGGAAATATGAAAAATGGGTTGAGACCTGTGTTTACAAAAAATATGAAAATGGGCTGAGACCCGTATTTTTATAATTTTAAAATGAGGTGTCACATGGTGACTCTTTAATCGAAATAATTATATTCAAAATATTTATTTGAAAGGATTTTTATTCAAGAAGAATTATATGAAAGAATTATATTTGAAAGATATTTATTCTACGAAATTATATTTGAAAAAGAGTTTTATTCGTAAGAATTATATGTGAAAAATATTTAATTGAAGAACTTCATTTAACTGGGTGTATTTGTATTTATTAATTGTTGAGCAATATTAAATGGTGATTTTATTGTCGTACTGTGCATATCATTGGTTGTTTTATGTTGCCTTGATGTTATTTGTTTCCTATTATTTTATATATTATATTGCACAGGTTGTTAGACTAGTGGGTGACTTGATTGTACCTCGTCTCTACTCCATTGGGGTTAGTTTTGATACTTACTGGGTACCAACCGTGGTGTACTCACATTACACTTCTGCACATCTTTGTGCAAAGCCAGGTATTAGAGATATCAGACTTGAGCAGAGTTAAAGCGGGACCGTACGGATTCAAGGTAGAGCTGCTTGGTTGTCGCAGTCCCTTGGGGTCTTTTTATTTCATTGTACTTTTAATTTGTAATCAAACAGTATTGCATATTCGGTCCTCGTGATCATTCTATGTATTCAGTTAGAGTTCGTGAATCAGTACTACCAGTCTTGGGAGGTTGTATTGTTTTATATATTTGTTCCGCTGTTAGTTTTGATTACTTATTTAATTAAAAAAATGGCTTCAAAAATATAACTGAAATCGGCTTACCTAGCCTTAGAGACTAGGTGCCATCACGACGCCTTTGGTGGGATTTTTGGGTCGTGACAAGTTGGTATCAGAGCTCTAGGTTCATAGGTTCTGCGAGTCTAGTAGAGTCTTGCGGGTCAGTACAGAGACGTCTGTACTTATCTTCGAGAGGCTACAAAACTGTTAGGAAATTTCCATTTCTTTCATTCCTGTCGTGCGAAATTTGTTGAATTTGGAATTTGAACCTTTATATCTCTATTCTCTAACAGATGGTGAGGACACGTGCTACTGGGTTAGCTGAGCAGGCATCCACACATATTGCTAGGGCTGCAAGAGGCCGGGGCCGAGGTAGAGGTCGAGGAAGGGCACGTGCTGCGACTAGAGCACTTGTCAGAACAACAGTTAAGGAGCCACCAGTAGCTCTAGTTGGGGGATAGGTACGAGAAACACCCGTTGTTACCCCCAGACCTCAGGAGACCTTAACATAGTTCCTGAGTATGTTTGGTACATTAACTCAGGCTTGATTGATCTCTATTGCACCAAATATTTCGCAGATTGGGGGAGTAGCTTAGACTTCTACCACAACTCCAAAGCAGCAGGTTCACATTGGTAGGTTCCGGGTGTAATACCGGTACAACCTGTTATTCCGGTTCGGTCTAAGGTCAGGCCAGGGGCATCAGAAGAAGAACAAAAAAGGCTTGAAAGGTTAAAGAGGTATAGTCCACCTACTTGCAGTGGCACAGCTACAGAGGATGCCCAAGGATTTCTAGAAAGTTATCACCGTATTCTCTGCACCATGGGTATTGTGGAAGTGAGCGGAGTTGCCTTTACTACATTTCAACTGTCAGGCGCAGCGTATCGGTGGTGGAAAATCTATGAA
>AWOL01S0017825.1:22645-46394 GCA_000715115.1 Nicotiana otophora
GTGAGCGGAGTTGCCTTTACTACATTTCAACTGTCAGGCGCAGCGTATCAGTGGTGGCAAATCTATGAAGAAGGTAGACCAGCCGATGCAACACCACAAACTTGGGCTCAATTTTCGGAAATGTTCTTGAAAGAGTTTGTTCCCTAGACTCTCCGAGATACGTGGTGCACAGAGTTTGAACGGTTGCGGCAGGGCACTATGACAATGTCAGAATATGCTATCAGGTTCAGTGAGTTAGGCCGTCATGCACCGATCTTGGTTCCTACAATTAGAGAGCGGGTCCGCAGATTCATTGAGGGGCTCGATTATGATATTAAAATATGCATGGCTTGAGAATTGGAAACGGATACTCCATTTAAACAAGTAGTGGAGATTGCAAGGAAGATTAAGGGTGTTTTAGGCGAGGAAAGGGAGTCTAAGGAGACCAAAATGTCTCGAAGATCTGGAGGGTTCAATGGATTTTACTCTTCAGTTAGGACCCATTATAGCGGAGGCTCGAGCAGTCGGTCAGCTCAGTCCGCACATCAGATTACTCGGGGTGCTCCAGTTTACAGTGCACCACCGACACGAGATTCTTACAGTGATTATTTCAGTTATCTGGCACAGACTCAGTACGATCAGCCGTGACGTCAGAGGGGTTGTTATGAGTGTGGTGATACTAGGCACATCATGAGAGATTGTCCCAGACTTGGGAGGGGTGGATTTCATCAGAGCACTCCAACTACAAGCTTTATTCCAGTTAATACTCCACGTGCACAGTCAGCTAGGGGTGGAGGACATGCGGGTAGTGGGCGCCTAAGAGGNCCGCACATACTGCTAGGGCTGTAAGAGGTCGGTCCTGAGGTAGAAGTCGAGGTAGAGGTCGAGGAAGGGCACGTTCCACGACTAGATCACCTGTTAGAGCAACAGTTGAGGAGCCATCGGTAGCTCCAGTTGAGGGACAGGTACCAGAAGCACCTATTGTTACCCCTCGACTCCAGGAGACTTTAGCACAGTTCCTGAGTATCTTTGGTACATTAACTTAGGCGAGATTAATCTCTGTTGCACCAAATATTTTGCATATTGGGGGAGTAGCTTAGATTCCTACCGCCTGTACTCCAGAGAAGCGAGTTCCCATTGGTTAGGTTCCCGGTGTAGTACCGGTACAACCTGTTATTCCGGTTCATCCTGAGGTCAGGCTAAAGGCAACAGAAGAAGAACAAAAGAGACTTGAGAGGTTTAAGAGGTATAGTCCACCTACATTCAGTGGCACAACTTCAGAGGATGCCCAAGGATTTTTAGAAAAGTGTAATCGTATTCTCCGCATCATGGTAATGTGGAAGTGAGCGGAGTTGCCTTTACTACATTTCAGTTGTCAGGCGTAGCGTATCAGTGGTGGCAAGCTTATGAAGAAGGTATACCAACCGATGCAACACCACCAACTTGGGCTCAATTTTCAAAAATGTTTTTGAAAGAGTTTTTTTCCCAGACTCTCCGAGATGTATGGCACACAGAGTTTGAACGATTGCGTCAGGGCGCTATGACAGTGTCAGAATATGCTATCATGTTCAGTGAATTATCCTGTCATGAACCTATCTTGGTTCCTACAGTTAGAGAGTGAGTGCAGATTCATTAAGGGGCTTGATTATGATTTTAAAATATGTATGGCTCGGGAGTTGCATACTGACATTCCATTTCAGCAAGTAATAAAGATTGCCAGAATGTTGGAACATGTTCGAAGTAAGGAAAAGGAGTCTAAGGAGGCCAAAAGGTCTCGGAACTCTGGAGAATTCAGTGGATTCTACTCTACAACTATGACTCATCATAGCAGAGGCTCGAGCTGCCGGTTAGTCCAGTCCGCAATTCAGAGTACTCGTATTGCTCCAATGAATACTTTTAGTACATTACCAGCACGAGATTCTTATAGTGGTTATTTCAGTTATCTGAAACAGACTCAGTACGAGCGGTCGTAACCTCAGAGGGGTTGTTATGAGTGTGGTGATACTAGGCACATCATGAAAGATTGTCCCAGACTTGGGAGGGGTGGATTTCATCAGAGCACTCCAACTACAAGCTTTATTCCAGTTAATACTCCACGTGCACAGTCAGCTAGGGGTGGAGGACATGCGGGTAGTGGGCGCCTAAGAGGTGGAGGCCCGACCCGTTGATATAATCACTATATTTTGGCTGAGGCCGATACACCAGATGGTGTCGTTACAGGTACAGTCCCGAATTGTTATAAAAGAATATTTTCCCTTAATTTGATTCGGATCTGAATATTGAGGTGAGTCCTCCTATTATGCTCCGCTTATGGGTGAGCTTCATAAATTTGTGACCCACTTATATGCTTATCCCTATTAGGAGATTTGAAGATGTGAGACCGTGTCTGTCATTTTATTTTTGTACACCATTGAGGGCTATAAGTCCAAAAGTAATTTTTATTATTCATTACAGTGGGTTTAATGTCTTTCGGAATAATTGATTCCAATTTTTATGAATTATATGCCCTATCGGTATGAGGGTCCATTATATGTTGTGAAAACTATTTATGAAATATATTGAAAAGAAGAAAGAAAGGAAATTAAAAATTTCAGTTGGCACAATGTGAAACATACTTGTGATTCGGAGTTGAGGACAAGATCCTAGCATTTTAACATGATGTGAAATATTTAAATCGGGCTGTAAGATGTGGTGGAAGTTATGTAAGGACGAGGTCCTTGTGGTGAAATATTTATGAGTTTAAAAGTTTTCCTTTGTGAAATTTAATCGTACAATAGTATTAATAGGGAGTCATGCCTGTTAGGCTTATTTGATAATTCTTGTATATTTTCTGTGCATATTCAGCCATTTTCGTGCTGTAAACATTGTGTTTTAGCCTATGCGATGAGTGCCCAGGTGGCGTTAATTGTGACTTATTAATCCGAGTAAGTAATCATGAGGTCTTCATGCCTCATATTATGTTGTCAGTGTTGTGAAAATTCGAAATGGGGTGGTGGTTAATATGAGATTAATTGATGATACTGGAATTAATTATGAACGGCTTTTAAGACCAGAGATGTGGTGATGAGCATACATACGATGTGCTTCATGTCTTGATATCATTGTGATAATGCAGTGCTTGTAATGCTGAGATTAGTATTATTGATATATACATTGTGGTGTTTTGTTCGGTTGTGGATATGTTGTTAGGAGTTGTTTTGGTAATACTCTGGCAGGTGGGTAGGCCCAATTATAGGGGAGACTTTGCCGAAAGTTTTGAAAAATTTGGGAGTTAGAAATAATTTGGGAGATTGATATGTGTGAAAGAAGAGATAAATTATGTTATGTGTTTGAGGGCGAATGATCCTAATCAGGGAAGAATGTAACACCCTAGAAAAATTTTGAATTACTTCCACACTATCAAGAAAGCTGATGCGTGCATAGGCACGAGTTGCTATAGCCGGTTGAGACTAAAACCGTGCGTTGTTGTGAAAATCAAGCCTTTTGAAAAGGTTTAGAGTGTAAGAAATTAGTCTTAAAGTTTACAAATATGTATAAAAGAAATAATGTCAAATGAGATGGTGTTGTCGGGCTTATCTCAAATGCGGTAGCATGGAATCAACCGTGAGTATATGTGTAAAAGTAAAATCATCAATTTGGTAACCTCAGAATAATTCTTAGAACGTTCGAGGATGAACGTTTGTTTAAGAGGAGGAGAATGTAATGACCCGACTTGTCGTTTTAAGAATTAACGCCCCGTTCAGTGACTTAATCACGAACAGCTTCGAAATATGTATTATGACCCGCGGGTGTGGTCGAGTTTGATTTACTGAAGATTCAGAATTTAATTAAAAGAGCAATTGTTATTTAGATGCTTAAATGGAAAGAGTTGACCGGAGAGTTGACTTTTGAGCAAACGACCCCGGAATAGAATTTCAAGGATGGCAATAGCTTCATATGATGATTTCTGACTTAGGCGTATATTCGGATTTGGATTCTGGAAATGGAAATAGCTCCATTAATTCAATTATGACTTGTGTGCAAAATTCGAAGTCATTCCGGATTGATTTGATACGTTTCGGCGCAAAATATAGAAGTTGAAAGATTTGAAAACTTATAATTCGATTCAATGAGCGATTCGTAATTTCGGCATTGTTTGACTTGGTTTGAATCCTCGAAAAAGTTCTTATTGTATTTTGGGACATGTTGGTATATTTGGTTGAGGTTCCGAGGACCTCGGGTGGATTTCGGAAGGTTAACAGATCAATTCGGACTTGAAGAAAAGCTGCTGGAATTTCTAGGCAGTTGCTGTTTTTTTCGCATGTGCGTGAACAGTACCGCATGTGCGTGAATAGTACCACATGTACGTGAACAGTGCTCGCAGGTGCGAAATTGGGCAGCAACATAAGGACCAAAAATCAGTCACTTTTTCATTTTCGATTGAGATTTTGGAGCTCGGTTTTTCGGCGATTTTGTAGTAGTTCTTCATGACTTTGACTTGGGTAAGTGTTCTATATCCTAAAGTGCTTATATTTCATGAATCCATGATTATATTCATCATTTAATTCATATTTAAATGGAGGAAATCAATATTTTTGCAAAATCTTCCAAAAATGAAAATGTAAGATTTGGAGGTTGAGTTGTTATTGGAATTCGATAAAATTGGTATGGTTAAACTCGTATCGGAATGGGTGTTCCGATTTCGTAAAAATTATATCGGGTTCAGAGAAGAGGGCCCAGCATTGACTTTTGTGGACTTTTTGGAATAAAATTTTAAGTGGACGTATTATTATCCGGAATTATTTTCTATGAATTTTAATGAAGTCATGAAATTAATTTGGATAGATTTGAGCGGTCCGGAGGTCAATTCAAGCATTAAGGAGATTTTGGAATATCGGCATAACTTCAAAAAGGTAAGTGTCTTGCTTAACCTCGAGTAAGGGAATTACCCCTTAGGCATCGAGTCTCACGTGCCATTTGTGAAATGTGAAAAGCCGTGTATGCGAGGTGCCTAAATCTTTGTTGTTGTTGAATCTGTTGTTATATGATAATTTGATGTGATTGTTACTTGATTATTTATGTAATTTCGTGAATTTGTTGGATTGATAATTATTGGAATTTAAATTCATTATGGATTTTCCCTCTGCAAATAATTAATTAAATGAGCTTAAGAAGTGGTGTTTATATAATTATTGAAAATTTGAATTTAATGAAGACTTTGCTGTATGTTGAGTAATTTCTATCTCTATTGATCGTTTTTGGGTGTTGTACACACTGTGTGGAGCTTTTGGCTTTTTGTTGTGAAATTAATTGACTTGGTTGTAGCTTTGGAATTTGGTTGTGGCCATTGGACAAATTGTGATATGAATTGATTTTGTTATGTTGCCTTGATAATTTCCCGTTTAAATTGTTTTGTTGTGTTAATTATTATTTTGAGGATATAAGGGTGGCATTTCACCATTGATATTATGTGGGTATAAGGGTAGCATTTCACTGTGGGTGTGTTTGTTGGAATATGGTCTGGGCGGAGCGATAAGGGTGGCTATAGGAACGATAAGAGTGGCAATAGGAGCGATAAGGGTGGCTATTGATATTGTTTGGGCGGAGCGATAAGGGTGGCTATAGGAGTGATAAGGGTGGCAATAGGAGCAGTAAGGGTGGCTATTGTCAGGGACAATATGTAATGATGTGGGGTTGTGGTGTTGATGATTTTCATGTGATGTTGTAATTTTCTTGTGTTTATTTTTATACCTTGTGCAATTTGTCTTGTTGCTGGTAAATTGAAAAATGGGTTGAGACCCATGTTTACGAAAAATATAAAAATGGGCTGAGACCCGTATTTTTATGATTTTAAAATGAGGTGTCACATGGTGACTCTTTAATCGAAAGAATCATATTCTATATATTTATTTGAAAGGATTTTTATTCAAGAAGAATTATATGAAAGATTTGTATTTGAAAGATATTTATTCGACGAAATTATATTTGAAAAAGAGTTTTATTCGTAAGAATTATATGATAAAGATATTTAATTGAAGAACTTGATTTAACTGGGTGTAATTGTATTTATTAATTGTTGAGCGATATTAAATGGTGATTTTATTGTTTTACTGTGCATATAATTGGTTTCTACTCCACTGAGGTTAGTTTTGATACTTACTGGGTACCGACCGTGGTGTACTCATACTACACTTCTACACATTTTTCTGTAGAGCCAGGTATTGGAGATATCGAACTTGAGCAGAGTTAAAGCAGGATCATAAGGATTCAAGGTAGAGCTGCTTGGTCGTCGCAGTCCCTTGGGGTCTTTTCATTTAATTGTATTGTTAATTTTAAACAAACAGTATTACATATTCGGTCCCCGTGATCATTCCATGTATTCAGTTATAGATCTTGACTCAGTACTACCAGTCTTGGGAGGTTGTATTTATTTTATATTTGTTCTGCTATTAGTTGTGATTACTTATTTAATTCAAAAAAAATGGCTTCAAAAATATAACTGAAATCGGCTTACCTAGCCGTAGAAACTAGGCGCCATCACGACGCCTGTGGTGGGATTTTTGGGTCGTGACAAATTGAATGAATAAGAGAAATTTATAGGTATACTAGTACTTATTGTCTGTATTATTTTCTGTTTTTTGGTAGTTATAAAGCTAATAACATTTTATTTGAAAATTTTGATGTAGCATCATGACAACAGAGATGTGCAAAAAGATGAAGAAGGTGATGATGATAGGAACCAGGATGCATTCAATGAAAATAAAGAAGGTATACTAGTATACTGTACATGATGCTGGAAGTCTGGTGTCCAAAGGAATGTTGTCCAGTTTTATATACAAGATGAGTATAATTTAGTCGATGAGTATAAAATATAATGTATTTTTTATCATATTTTTTTATTTTAATCCAGTATTTTTGTTGGATTTCTATAATAGTGTGGTAGCCTTCGTGTAAGGCCCCGTTAAAACTTTTCTAATGATTTAAGATTTTAAAGTGTACCAGCGGTATTTAGGAATAACGTATTTGAGTATTAAAGGAGACCCATGGGATAGAACCACATCATTTTGAAATTAATATATATGTTTAGGGTATGTTGGAACATACTAAGGAGTTTTGTGAATGGCAAGAACTTGTGTGGAACAAGTTGGATACATTAAGTGGAAAGGATGTCTCAATTCGCACAACATCCTACTTCAAATGCATACTTATACCAAACTATAAAGACTTAGGAGGTGATATACCTATCAAATTAAAGCTCTTTGAGTCTAGTTTGCAACGCATCAAACTCTTCGTCATTAGGATATTTCTACAGAAAGTTATGGTCATTGTACCGGACCTATACCATATGCACGACCAGATGTGCGACCGCACATATTAGAGGGTATTTTGCCTCAGGTGCCTGACCAGGTACGCGACCAGGTGCGTGATCGCGCATGTAGGAGCCCATTAAATACCTCCAAGGGTGGGTAGAGAGAGGGGTTAAGTCATTTCTTGAGCTAAAACCTAATAATTTTAGAGTGAGAGAGTACCCTAGAGTGGGAAAGTGTTCCTCAACAATTGTTCTTCAGTTCATGCTCAAAACATGGAAGATTAACAAGGAAAACCCATAAGGTCTTCATCCTATAGGTAAGATTCTACACCCTAACCCTCAATATCGAATTTTATCTAGAATTGGGTAATTAGTAAGATAATATTTGGGCATGTGAGTTGTTCATCTTGCATGCATGTGTTATCAAAGGGTGTAAGAAGATTATTTAGCTAAGAATGGTAGATAATGGGTTTGGGATGATGGAATCCCCCATAGGATGACCTTGAAACCGTAATGCACACCTAGTGTTTGATAAAATGCTCAAATGAGCTAGAACCATAATAATCCTCCTAATTTTGGTTCAATTTATTATATTTCTAAAATATATTGAAGTTGCTAAGAATTAAGGAACATTTTAGAGTTTAAGGAAGCTCAATTGAGGTATGTTGGCTAAACTACTCTTTTAGAAATGAATTCCATGATGTTCCCTTATGTAACGACCCGACCGATCATTTTGAGCATTTGTACTTCGCTCGGCAGTTTACGGGCGTGAGTATCTCCGTATGATATATTTTGACTTGTGTGAATCGTTGGTTTTGGTTTCAGATTATTTGGAATCAAATTGGAAGAATGGATTTCATGGTTGAAGCTTTAAATTACGAGAGTTGACCAAGTTTGACTTTTGGTAAATTTCAACTCGGAACAGAGTTTTTATGTTTCTATAGGTCTGTTGGGTGATTTTGGACTTAGGAGAGCGTCCGGCTTGTGATTTGGAGGTCTGTAGTGGAATTTGGCTTGAAATGGCGGAAGTTGAATTTTTGGGAAGTTTGACTGGGGGTTGACTTTTTGATAGCAGTCAGAATCTGATTCTGGAAATTAGAATAGCTCCGTTATGTCATTTATGACTTGTGTGAAAAATATGAGGTCAATCGGACGTGATTTGATAAGTTTCGGCATAGGTTGTGGAAGTTTGAAGTTTCAAAGTTCATTGATTTCGAGTTGAGGTGTGATTCATCATTTCGATGTTGTTATGTGTGTTTTGAGGCCTCGAGTAGGTCCGTGTTATGTTATGGGACTTGTTGGTATGTTAGGACGGGATCCTGAGGGGCTAGGGCATGTTTCAGATTAATTTCAGATCATTTTCCTTCATGTTTTCACTGTTGTGTTTTGTTGGTTTCTGGTGTCTCAGCCCATCATCGCGTTCGCATGGCATGTATCGTGAACGCATAGTGTATTTTGATGGCAGTGGCATTTCTTCATCGTGTTCGCGAATATTGGTCCTTGTTCGCGTAGAGTTGGGGCAAGTCTTCTTCGCGTTCGCGTGTGAGGGATCGCGTTCGCGTAGGGTTGAGCTGGGAGCTGGAGCTGGAGGCCTTTCTTCATCGCGTCTGCGTAGTTGGAACCGCATTCGTGTAGTTCTGTCCCCGGTGTGTATCGCGTTTGCAAGGCTTGTGCCACAAACACGTAGAGTATTTTTGGGTGACTGATATTTTGTTCATCGCGAACGCGAAGGTTTTCCCGCGCTCGCGAAAGAGGACGTCTGTGCAGTGTATATAGTACTCTATTTCCAAGGTTTCAGACATTTTTGTATTTTTGGAGCTATAGAGCTCGGATGGAGGCGATTCTTGAAGCAAATTTCACCATATGAATTTGGGGTAAGTGTTCTCTATTCGGGTTTGGTTATATTTCATGAATCTATCTTTGATTCTAGCTGTTGGTTGATGATTTTCAAAGAGGAAATTGGGGGTTTTGGCCTAAAGTTTCATAATGTGAATTTTTGAGTTTTGAACATCGAATTGGGGTAGGATTTGAATAAAACTAGTATGGTTGGACTCATAATTTAACGGGTTGTTGGATTTTGTAAATTATTTCGGGTTGCGAAGTGCGGGCCAGGCTTGAGCTTTTGGCCGATTTTGGGCTTTTGATTCAAGATTTGATCTTTTTTTATCGGGATTGGTTCCTTTAGCATTATTTAATGTACTTGAGTCATTTTTGGTTAGTTTCGAGCCATTCAAAGGTCGGAACGCGCGTGATGGCATCTTTGGAGCATCGCTTGGCTTGCTCGGCATTGGTATTGGCTTGTTCGAGGTAAGTAACTCTTCTAATCTTGGAGCTGAGGGTATGAAACCCCAAAATACGTGTTATCTGATTTGTGTTGAGGTGACTCACATGCTATGTGATGGGCGTGTGTGCATGCACCATGTGAATTGGTACTATGTTGTTTCCATGGCACTGTATAGTGGTCCTACTTTATTAATGTCTGTGTTTTCACTATGTGATAAAGTAATTGAGCTGTCAATCATGCTAGATACCATGTTTAGGCTTTATAACGATACTGCTAGGACCCATAGTGGTCATTGCTTGCTGTTATTTCACCGATTTCATTGATATTTTGTACTCAGTCATATTCATACATTCATATCATATCTCAGTCTCAGTTATTTATTGATACATCATATCATTGTTGTCGGGCTAGTTTCATGGAATTGTGAGCCCGTGAGTGAGACTAGAGAGTGATGACTGAGTGAGGCCAGGGCCAAAGTGAGATTGATATTTTGGGATCAGGTTGCACGCCACAACATATTATATTGATATTTTGGGATTGGGCTGCACACTGTAGCATGTTATATTGATATTTTGGGATGGGGCTGCACACCGCAGCATGTTATATGGATTGCATTTTATGGGATAGGGCTGCACGCCGCAGAGATATAACGCTTGGGCTGAAAGGAGCCCCTCCGTAGTCTGCACACCCCAGTGAGCGCAGTCGACTATAAATATGGATCGGGCTGCATGCCGCAGTGGGTATTGTAAAACACCGAGTGATTAAGTGTGCTGAGCATAGTGAGAGAGAATGCGAGACAGTGAGATTGAGTACTCTGAGAGTGTGAGTATATGAGCTCATCATCGAGATGCATTGCATTTGACATGCGTACTTCAGATACATGCATAAAGGTGCAATTCCTTCTGTTACCCAGTTTTGGGGACATTTATGATTTTACCTGTATCTTGACATGTAGGCATAGAGAAGTACTTTCCTCATGCTATCTGAAAATGAAACATCTTACTATTTGTTGAAAGGAGTTTTGGGAAAAACCACAGTTTTCAAACTTACTCGCAGTTTGTCTTTTTCGGTAAAAGATTTGGGTTTTTACAGAGATACTTGAAAAGAAATGCATATAATGTTTTTGGAGCTATGAACGAACTGAGCCTTTTATTTTCGAGATACACTTTTGTTATTGTACTATGCTGTTATGAACTGTTGTGTAATATTGGTGTCGTACCGAACCTTTTTGTTAGCTTGTCACGACTTTCAACCTATGGTTAGGTTTGTTACTTGTTGAGTACATAGGGTCGGTTGTACTCATACTACACTTCTGCACCTTGCGTGTAGATATTGATTGCTGATGTTGCTATGTTCGATGGGAGCTAGATTTGAAGATGTGCCTACGTCCCGGTTGTATCTGCCGCTTGTTCGTGGTAGCCTTAGACCTATAAAACTCTGTTAATGTACTTTTCAAACAGACGATGTATTTACTTCATTTCAGCTTTATAAACTCAATTCTTATAAGACTCATGATTTGTACTACCAGTTCTTGGGGATTGTATCAGATTCACATAATTTCTTTACTTAAATACGACTAGTGGGATATTGGTTCGTGACACCTTAAGTTTCAAATTCCTATGTTCCTAGTTATTCCTTATAAACTTGTCTATTCCGAATGTGACTTATGCTGAAAGATATCTGTTCAAAGTATGGGTTGCGTATTAAAATGTTATGGCTTTAAGTCGTGTTTCAAATGAAAGCTAGTATTCCAAATGGTGTGAGAAAAACTTGATATGCCTAAGGCTCTTAATTGCTCATATGTCTACCTAAAGTCTTGATTGGAAATGTCTTGTTGTTGATAATATATAAAGATGCTCGAAAGTGAAAGAAGTGAGTTGGTGATATAAAGTGTGGCCACCGTGCCAAGAATGAAAATTTTACTTGTGGCTAGTGGTGCTAATGAAATCTTATGATGTGAGAAAGATTATGAAATGAGCTTTGATTCAACTGTTCCAAAATTATTTCGAAAATAAAATTGCCTAAAAGCTTATGTACTCAAGTGATGCCCATATGTAGCTGTTTTAACTAATGCTATGCTTTGTGAGTATTTTGAATGTATTTTGCGTTCTTACATATTTGTGAGTGAAAATTCTGTATTTCCCTTTTTGGGAAAAAGTAGTTCAATAATAAATGATGTGTTACTCTTTTATGATTTTAACTTGTGCTTCGATTGTCAATCATTTTACTCAATTTCTTGTAAATAAATTCATTGTGTTTAAAGTCTTCATTACAAATGAACCTAAAGTTGTGATTTTCGGAATATTATATAGGTTGATATTTATGATGATGATCCATGAAAGGAAAGAAATAAAAATGTTGAATATGAAATACGGCCAATATGTCATGAATGAAGAATCATATGTATGGTCAAGAGAGCCAATGAAATAATTATGTTGAAAATTATTTAAAGTGCCAATGAGGCTATATACGGTATGAAAGGGTATGAGGTAAATGCATTTGTATTGTTGTTGTCTTTGTAAGCAAATCAATAATATTTTTGGGAGTGTCAATAGTCACTGAGGAAGGGTAGGTTGAAATAACCTAACCTCGAAACTACATATGTCGGTGTAGAAGTGGATTGTAATTATTTCCCTTATTTGGGATGAGATTGATGTGATAAAATTATTCCCCTTAATTGGGATGAGATGATTTATAGAAAAGGATAATGTCGATCCACACGACATTGTGGTGAGACGGCCTAGCATCGTGATCGGACTCCGTGCTAAAAGTACGATGGTATTGGTATTGTGAACGATGGTATTGTGAATAGTGGTATATCAGTGCTAAAGATCTCCCAACCAAAAAAAATATATATTATCTTCGTATTTTGGAAATTATTATGTTTTAACTTGGAATTTGGATATCATTGATTGTGACTTGTTGTTTCTATGTTTTTCCCTCTCTTATATTGGCATTCTATTTTGAAAGTGGACAGTTAGCTTTACATACTAGTATTATCCCACATATACTAACGTCCCTTTTGCCGGGGGCGCTGCATCTTCAATGGATGCAGGTAGTTCACCAGCGGAAACTTTGGTCGTCGTTAGCAGTCACTCTCTATTCAGCAGGTTTTGGTGAGCCCTACTCTATTTCGGGGCCTGATGTCATTTGAGTTGTATATTGTGTTTTAAGGTATAGCTGGGGCCTTGTTGCTGGCACTTCCATACTACTCTTTTGTTGTACTTAGAGGCTCCGTAGACAGGTTGTGGGTGGTGTTTGATGTTGGGAATTGAACTAGACGTATTGGTATTTTGGCAAACCTGTTTTTATTATATCTATAAACTAGTAATAATTTGGAAATTATGAATGAAGCTGCTAATGGAAATGAAATGGGAGTTGTTAATGAAATCTTTTTAGTGTTTGATTAATGGAGTACATCTCCTCTTTATTCATGGAAGAGTTTGGGTAGAAGGAAATCTAACAGGCTTGCTCGGCCGAGTTATCTCGGTTGAGCGTCAGTCGCACTCTCCGAAGTCGGGGTGTGACAAACTTGGTATCAGAGCCTAAGATTTTAAAGTGTCCTATGATATCTCAGAGCCGTGTCTAGTTGAGTCCTTCTTATGGGTGTGTTGTCGACCACATCTATAATGAGGAGGCTACTTGGTCATTTAGAAATTCCACACTTCTTTGATACTCCAGATCGTGCGATAGAGCTCAAGATAGGAAGCTAAATTCCGTGTCATGTCTCATTTTCCATATGAGTAACCCACGGGTTCAAGGCAACAAGGAGGGAATGCAAGAACCAGTTGCTAGGGGAAGTGTCCTTGTTCCTATTAATGTTACCGCACCACCAAATTATGTGGTGAGAGCATCTAAGTTATGAATGAGGATTATTGGCATCAATAAGCCGGAATGTTTTATATGAAAGAGGAGCCACTCGGGTTTATGTTGGATGATTCATGAAATATGTTATGGTTGTTAAAAGAGGGGGCATAAGAAGAACAAATTCCCTTAGGCTGGATACACCCATCCCGGTCTGCCCAATATGCGGACAGGAACATTTTGCGTCACGTTGTGAGTATGCTCATAAACGTGTTAGGGGTGGTAGATATTGGCAATTCTACAAGTCCATACAACGATCTGTCACAGAGATTATTAATCCCATCACGGTGTCCTGTAGGAAGGATAGGGGGAATACTTATGGTGTATGCAAAAAGGGTAAATATCAGGTCGGTGGGGCGAGCCAGTTTAACATACCTCATCCTCATTGTGTGAAGTGTAGGAGATGTCGTTCAGGGGTATGCCACTATGGTACCAATGTATGTTACGGATGTGGAGTCGTGGGGTATCAGTTAAGGAACTGCCCCATCAATCTAATGTCATCAAGTAAGTCACTCTTTAGTACATCATTCTGAACACGCATAATTTTTCCTTATTGTATATGTACATCCATATTGAAGAGCCTTCATAAACACGGTCTTACCAAGACGATGATTCACAAAACATTGCATGTACTTACTTTCTAAACGAGATGCATTATTCATGAAGCCACTCTATCACAAATTCTCTTAATTACGACCTCTTGATGAATTTGGTTCTATAATTATGTCCTTGAATTGAATTATAACTCTAGGATTAATACTTCCTACTTGCTTCCCTAAATTCTCAAAAAGGGACTGAAGAATTTCTTACAGAACCTTTGGCTGCGCCACTAAAAGTAGGAGGATCATACTTCTTGAACCTCTCAAGTCTCCTCTGCTCCCCTGCTCCACCTCAGATGCCGCTGGCCTGATCTCAGGCTGAACTAGAACAACATGTTATGTTGGCATAACCCCCGGGATCTGGTCAACATGGACCCGCTGCTCTGCAGTGTGAACTCGGAGTCTGAGCTCCTCCCCCAGCCTGATGTGTAGCTGGTATAAGGGGAATCAATCATGCCTGTACTAGAGTGTCGAACATGTCCATGAGCTGTTGTAACGACCCGAGCGGTTGTTTCGAGAGTTATAGCCCCGTTTCCTCCCATTTTTGCTTCTTTATGTGTTATTTAGCTATATTGTGTTGTATCGGGTTGGTTGGTTCGGGTCCGAAGTGGTTTCGGAGTGGAGTAAGACACTTAATCTCATATTTATAAGTTTAAGTTGGAAAAGACAACTGGATGTTGACCTGTGTGTAAACGATCTCGGATTTGAATTTTTATGGTTCTGTTAGCTCCGTTAGGTGATTTTGGAAATAGGAGTGCGTCTGGAATGTGATTTGGAGGTCCGTAGTAGAATTAGGATTGAAATGGCAAAAGTTGGAAATTTGGCGATTTTGGTCGACAGTGGAAAATTGGATGTCGGGGTCGGAATGGAATTCTGGAAGTTGGAGTAGGTTTGTAGTGTCATTTGTGACGTGTGTGCAAAATTTGAGGTCATTCGGACGTGGTTTGGTTGGTTTCGGCATCGGTTGCCGAATTTGGAAGTTTAAAAGTTCTTAGGCTTGAATCCGGGGGTAATTTAGTGATTTGATGGTGTTTTGAGTGATTCGAAGGTTCGACTAAGTTTGTATGTTGATATATAACTTGTTGGTATTTTTGGTTGAGGTCCCGAGGGCCTCGAGTTGATTCCGCATGGTTAATGGATTTGTTGAAGTTGGAAAATGCAGCAGAAGCTACTGCTACTGATATTCCCGCACCTGCGGAGGGGAGAACCGCAGGTGCGAGGTCGCATGTGCGCGTGGGGAGTTTGCAGGTGAGGGCAGTGCTGGGCTAGGCTGGATGCACAGGTGCGAGTTGGTGGTCGCATCTGCAAGCGCGCAGGTGCGAGACCTGGGGCACAGATGTGAAAGGGCAGAGTTGGCCAGTTTCCGCTAAAGCGGAGTGTGAGTGCGCAGGTGCGCGACCCGCATGTGCGAGGTTTGTCCCCAGATGCGAAACCTGGGATCCTAAGTGAGTTCCGCACCTGCGATGGATTTTCCGCAGGTGCGGTGGCGCAGGTGCGAGAATTGGTACGCATGTGCGAAAGGCCTGGGCAGAAAATATAAAAAGGAGACTTCGCGGATTTTTGTCCTTTTCTCACCATTTTCAGTCGGTTTGGAAGCTTTTGGGAGTGATTTTGAAGAGGGATTCAAAGAGGATATCAGTAAGGTAAGTTTCTCGAGCCCTAATACTCGTATATATAGTGATTTCCCATTTTTTAATCATGTAATTAGTGGAAATTAGGGGTGAAAATGAGGGGTTAGGGCTTAGGATTTTGGAGAGTTTAATTTATGGATTTGAGGGACCAAATGAGGACGGATTTTGATAAATTTCGTATGTATGGACTCATGAGTGAATGGGATTTTTAGTTTTATAAAATTTATCGAATTTCGAAACATGGGCCCGGAGGGCGGGTTTGAACCAATTCCGGGTTTTGGGCTAATTTGATAGTTTTTCTTGTGGAATTCATTCCATTAGCGTATATTCATGGTATTGTACTGATTGTGAATAGATTTGGAGCATTTGGAGGCTGAGTCGAGAGGCAAGAGCATCGCGGAGTAGGGATTTGATCGGTTTGAGGTAAGTAACGATTGTAAATCTAGTCCTGAGGGTATGAAACCCTGGATTTTGTATCATTTACTATTTTGAGGTGACGCATGCTAGGTGACGAGCGTGTGGGCATACACTGTTGGGGATTGTGACTTGGTCCATCCCGTAGCAACTGTAAAATTGCATATTTTGTTGAAACTATATGATACTAATTAGTTTTAGAAAAGAGTTTCTGTAAATTGGGTTGAATGCCATATTTGGTCCTTGTGCTAGTGTTGTTTGGACCCATAGGGGCTTTTTTCTTATTATCCTCTCAATGTTTGCGATTTAAAATCTATACTCAGTAATGGTTATACCTGTTTACTGCATAACTAAGTTTTATTACTCTGTTTGGATGTATATAAAATGTTGTTTTGGGCTGAGTACCCTGTTTTTACTAAAATGCCAGAGTGGCTTGAGAGGTTTATGACTGAGTGAGGCCGAGGGCCTGATTTGTGAGGATAGTCTTTGGGATCAGGCTGCACACCGCAGCATGTTTGATATAGACCGAGGACCTGAGTGATTTATGCCATGATTTGGCTTGATATAACGCTTGGGCTGAAGGAGCCCCTCCGGAGTCTGTACACACCCCCAGTGAGTGCAGGTACCTACTGAGTGTGAGTGCGAGTGCCGAGTGCCGAGTGCTGAGTGACTGGGAGGTATGAGTGATTGTGAAGTATGCCCGAGAGGCATGAGTGATTGTGAGGTTTGCCGAAGGGGCTGTATGCGAGTGATTTTGCCCGAGGGGCTGATTATAATTTCATCATTTTTGCTCACCTTTGCATTGAGCCTTTGCTTGAAAAACTATTGAAAAATATCTTTAAATGATTTTTACTGGAACTGGGTTTAAACGAGATGATTTGATTCCAACCCTGCTTTTTTTAAAGCATGTTGTATTTTACCGAGATTTCATGATATGAACTTTATATGCTTTATTGCTCGTCACTATTGATCAGTCTTTATTTATTGTTGTTACTTACTGAGTTTGCGTACTCACGTTACTCCCTACACCTTGTGTGTAGATTCAGGAATAGCTGGACACGTTAGCGGCTATTAACTATTCCGGTTGTAGATTTTCTCGGGGATAGCAAGGTAGCTGCCTGGCGATCGTAGCCCTGTTCTTCTTCCTCTTATCTTCCTTTAGTTGTATTTAGCTATTTTCCAGACTATGTTAGTCTCGATATTGTCAGACAAGTTGTATTAGATGCTCATGACTAGTGACACCCCGATGTCGGGCTTTTCTTTTCTGCACTTCTATTTTGATTTGAACTTCTTTACAAAGGTTTATATGTTAAATAACATTGAGATTATCCTTGAAATGAAAATATCGGTTCGTTTTGGAAAAATGAGTCGGCTTGTCTAGTTCCACGATAGGCGCCATCACGACATGGTTAGTTTGGGTCGTGACAAGTTGGTATCAGATCCTAGGTTACATAGGTCTCACAAGTCATGAGCGGTTTTAGAAGAGTCTTGCGGATCAGTACGGAGACGTTTGTACTTATCTTCGAGAGGCTGCAGGACCCTTAGGAAACTCCACATCCTTGAATTCTTGTCGTGCGAATTTGTTGATTCTAGTAACTAAATATCTGTTGGTTCATTCTCTCACAAATGGTGAGGACTCGTACTACCGTTAAGGAGGGCTAGCCACCAGTACCACCAGCCAGGGCCATGAGAGGCTGAGGCCGCGGTAGAGGCTGTGGTAGGGGCAGAGATGCAGCCTGTACAACAGTTGGGGCAATACCTACAGGTCCCCCAGTTGTCCCAGATCAAGACCAGGTTCTAGTTGTTGATGCACCAGCTCAGGCACCACCTGTGCCTATTATGATTCCAGACCTTCAGGAGGCCCTAGCTCAGATTTTGACAGCGTGTACCGGCCTTGCTTAGGATGTCTTTATCTCGACATCCGCAACCACTTCTCAGGCCGGGGGAGGCACAGACAGTCAGCCTCTCATCGCACGCACACCCGAGCAGGTTGTTCAGGGACTCTAGACACTGGGGGCACCACCAACCTAGCCAGTTGCAGCTACTCAGGATTATGTGGTTCCTGCTATGCCTGAGGATGATCAGCGTAGGTAGGAGAGGTTTGGGAGAATCCAACCACCACTTTTCAGTGGCACAGAGAGAGATGATGCCCAAGCCTTCTTGGAAAGGTGTCAGAGGATACTCCGTACAACTGGTATTCTAGAGACTTGTGGGGTCTCATTCTCTACTTTGCAGTTTTCTGGGGATGCACTCAGATGGTGGGAGACTTACGAGAGGCGTAGGCCTATTGGCGCAGCACCCCTTACTTTGCAGTAGTTCTCTGTGATCTTTCTGGAGAAGTCCGTGCCTCAGTCCGTAGAGAGGAGTTGCATAGACAGTTTGAACAACTTCGTCAGGGTGGTAGGTATATGACACAGTATGAGATGCGGTTTTCCTAGTTGGCCCGTCATGCGATCTAGTTGGTTCCCACAGACCGAGAGAGGATCAAGAGGTTTATACATGGTCTCGGTTTTCAGCTTTGGTTGCTTATGACTAGAGAGAGTGTGTCTGGTGCTACCTTTGAAGAGGTTGTCAACATTGATCGGCTGAGTGAGATGGTTCGCGGTCAGGAGAGGGTTGAGAGGGAGGCCAAGAGGCCTCGTGGTCAGGGTGGATTCAGTGGTGCTCCTTTTGGAGGTCAGTTTCAGTACGGTAGAGGTCGTCATTTCAGACTGGCTCAGTCAGCTCGGCCATTTCACCGTGGTGCATCATCTGGACATGGTTCTCACAGTTCTCATCAGGTCCACTCATCACTCGGTGCTCTTCCAGCCCAGAGTTTGTCCCGTGCTCCACAAGTTCAGGGCTCCTCCATGCCAAGTTCTTCTACCAGTTTTCCCGGTGCTCGGGTCTCCCTTCAGTTCCCACCACCAGCACCATGGAGTTGTTTTGAGTGTGGGGAGTTTAGGCATATGTGGAGGCAGTTTCCTCATCGTCATGGAGGTCTATCTCAGTAGAGGAGTCAACCTTCGACTTCAGCACTGGTTACTTCACCACTCACCCAGTCAGCTCGAGGTGGAGGTTAGTCAGCTAGGGGTCGCCCTACAGGGGGAGGCAGATCAGAGGGTGGCCAGGCCCGTTTGTATGCCCTCCCTGCAATACCAGATGTTATTGCTTCAGATGCCGTGATTACAGGTATTGTCTCGATTTTTCACAGAGATGCCTCCGTATTATTTCACCCTGGTTCCACGTATTCATATGTTTCCCCGTATTTCGCCTATTTTCTGGATATGCCCCACGAGTCTTTATTTTCATCTGTTCATGTATCTACTCATGTGGGCGATACTATTTTTGTGGACCGCATATATCGGTCATGTGTGGTGACTATTGGGGGTCTGGAAACCCAAGTAGACCTTTTGTTGCTCAGTATGGTTGACTTTGATGTGATATTGGGTATGGATTGGTTATCTCCATGTCATGTTGTTCTAGATTGTCGCGCTAAGACTGTGACATTGGCGATGTCGGAATTTCCGAGTGTTGAGTTGAGCGGTTCTATAGATTATGTACCTAGTAGTGATTTCTTATTTGAAGGCTTAGCGTATGGTTTAGAAGTGTTGCTTATCTTATTTGGCGTTTGTGAGAGATGTTAGTGCAGAGACTCCTACCATTGATTCTGTTCCGGTGGTACGTGATTTTTCGGATATGTTTTTGGCAGACCTGCCGGGCATGCCGCCTGACAAAGATATTGACTTTGGTATTGATTTGGTGTCAGGCACTCAGCCTATTTCTATTCCACCGTATCGTATGGCACCGGCGGAGTTGAAGGAGTTGAAAGAACAGCTTCAGGAACTCCTTAGTAAAGGGTTTATTTGGCCTAGAGTGTCACCTTGGGGTGTACTGGTTCTATTTTTGATGAAGAAGGATGGTTCCATGAGAATGTGCATTGATTACAGGAAGTTGAACAAGGTCAGAGTCATGAACAAGTATCCTTTTCCTCGTATTGATGATTTATTTGAACAGTTTCAGGGAGCGAGGGTGTTCTCCAAGATTGATTTGAGGTCCGGTATCATCAGCTGAAGATTTGGGATTTGGATATTCTTAAGACAGCTTTCAGGACTCAATATGGCCCTTATGAGTTCTTAGTGATGTCCTTTGGGTTGACCAATGCTCCAGCAGCGTTCACGCATTTGATGAACAATGTATTACAACCATATTTGGACTCATTCATTGTTGTATTCATTGATGAGATCCTGGTGTACTCTCGTAGCCAGAAGGAACACGCTCAGCATTTGAGGATTGTATTACAGAGATTGAGGGAGGAGAAGCTTTATGCAAAGTTCTCCAAGTGTGAGTTTTGGCTCAGTTTAGTAGCGTTCTTGGGACATGTAGTGTCCATCGAGTGTATTCAGGTGGATCCTAAGAAGATACAGGCGGTTTAGAGTTGGCCCAGACCGTCCTCAACTACAGAGATTTGGAGCTTTCTCGGTTTGGCTGGTTATTACTGTCGCTTTGTGGAGGGATTTTCATATATTGCATCGCCCTTGACCAAATTGACCCAAAAGGGTGCTCCATTCAGGTGGTCGGATGAGTGTGAGGAGAGCTTTCAGAAGCTCAAGACTGCCTTGACCACAGCTCCAGTGTTAGTCCTACCATCAGCATCAGGTTCTTACACCGTGTATTGTGATGCCTCGAGGATAGGCATTGGTTTTGTATTGATGTAGGAGGGTAGGGTGACTGCCTATGCCTCGTGCCAGTTGAAGACCCATGAGAAGAACTATCTTGTCCGTGATCTCGGTTAGCAGCCATTGTTCATGCCTTAAAGATTTGGCGCCATTATTTTTATGGAATTCATTCTGAGATCTATACTAATCATCGGAGTCTGCAGCATCTGTTTAAGCAGAAGGATCTTAATTTGTGTCAGCGAAGATGGTTGTAGCTTCTTAAGCACTCTGATATCACTATTTTTTACCATTCGGGGAAGGCCAATGTGGTAGCCGACTCTTTGAGTCGCTGGGCGGAGAATTTGGGGCGTTAATCATATCTTCTAGCAGCAGAGAGACCTTTGGCATTGGATGTTCAAGCCTTAGCGGGCCAGCTTGTGAGATTGGATATTTCGGAGCCGAGTCAGGTGTTGGCTTGCGTGGTCTCCAAGTCTTCGCTTTATGGCCATATCAGGGAGCGTCAGTATAATGACCCTCACTTGCTCGTTCTTCAGGACAGGGTTCGGAGAGGTGATGCTAGGGATGTGACTATTGGTGATGACGGCGTGTTGAGGATGCATGGCCGGATATGTGTGCCTAATGTATATAGGCTTCAGGAGTTGATTATTGAGGAGGCCCAAAGCTCGCGGTATTCCATCCATCCGGGTGCTGCGAAGATGTTCCAAGATTTGAGATATCACTTTTGATGGAGGCGGATGAAGAAGGATATAGTTGGGTTTGTAGCTCGGTGTCTCAACTGTCAGCATGTTAAGTATGAGCATTAGAGACCGGATGGCTTGCTTCAGAGATTAGAGATCCCAGAGTGGAAGTGGGAGCGAATCACCATGGGTATTGTAGTTGGGCTCCCACGGACTTCGAGGAAGTTCGATGCTATTTGGGTGATTGTAGATCGGCTGACTAAGTCCGCGCACTTCATTCCAGTTGGTACTAATTACACTTCAGAGCGGTTGGCTGAGATTTACATCCAAGAGATTGTTTACCTGCATGGTGTCCCAGTTTCCATCATTTCAGATAGAGGTACTCAGTTCACATCGCGGTTTTGGAGGGCCGTGCAGTGAGAGTTGGGTACTCAGGTTGAGTTGAGCACATCTTTTCACCCTCAGACAGACGGGCAATCCGAGTGCACTATTTAGATATTGGAGCACATGTTGCGCGCATGTGTCATTGACTTTGGGTGTTCATGGGAACTGTTTCTGCCACTCACGGAGTTTGCATATAACAACTGTTATCAGTCGAGTATTCAGATGGCTCCGTACGAGACTTTATATGGGAGGAGGTGTAGATCTCCGGTTGGATGGTTTAAGACGGGTGAGGCTAGGATCTTGGGTACAGACTTGGTCCAGGATGCATTAGATAAGGTGAAATGTATTCAAGCGCTGCTTCGCACAGCGCAGTTTAGGCAAAAGAGCTATGCGGACAGTAAGGTCTGTGATGTGTCTTTTATGTTTGGGGAGAAGGTTTTGCTTAAGGTATCACCCATGAAGGGTGTTATGAGGTTTTGGAAGAGGGGAAAGTTGAGCCCCCGGTTTATTGGGCCTTTTGAGGTGCTTCAGAGGATAGGGGAGGTGGCTTATAAGCTTGCCTGGCCACCCAGCTTGTCAAGTGTGCACCTAGTGTTTCATATTTCCATGCTCCGAAAGTATATTGAAGATCTGTTCCATCTTTTGGACTTCAACACGGTTCAATTGGAGGGTGATATGACTTATGATGTGGAGCCGGTGGTTATTTTGGATCGGCAGGTTTGAAAGTTGAGGTCAAAGGACATAGCTTCGGTAAAGGTGCAGTGGAGAGGTCAGCCTGTGGAGGAGGCCACCTGGGAGACCGAGCGGGAGGTGCAGAGCAGATATCCACGCCTATTCAAGACTCCAAGTATGCTTCTAAATCCGTTCGAGGATGAACAGTTATTTAAGAGGGGGAGAATGTAATGACCCGGCCGGTCGTTTCGAGAGTTATAGCCCCGTTTACCCCATTTCTACTTCTTTATATGTTATTTAGCTGTATTGTGTTGTATCGGTTTGGTTTGATTGGATCAGGAGTGTTTTCGGAGTGGAATGAGACACTTAGTCTCTTATTTAGGAGTTTAAGTTGGAAAAGTCAACCAGATGTTGACCTATGTGTAAACCATCTCGGATTTGAATTTTTATGATTTTGTTAGCTGCGTTAGGTGATTTTGGACTTAGGAGAGCATCCAGAATGTGATTTGGAGGTCCGTAGTAGAATTAGTATTGAACTGGCGAAAGTTGGAAATTTGGCGATTTTGGTCGGCAGTGGAAAATTTGATATCGGGGTCGGAATGGAATTCCGAAAGTTGGAGTAGGTTTGTAGTGTCATTTGTAACGTGTGTGTAAAATTTTAGATCATTTGTGACGTGTCGAATTTGGAAGTTTAGAAGTTCTTAGGCTTGAATTCGAGGGTAATTTGGTGATTTGATGTTGTTTTGAGTGATTCGAAGGTTCGACTAAGTTCGTATGTTGATATATAACTTGTTGGTATCTTTGGTTGAGGTCCCGAGGTCCTCCGTGTGATTCCGGATGGTTAACGGATTTGTTGAAGTTGGAAAATGCAGTTGAAGCTGCTGCCACTGATATTACCGCACCTGCGGAGGGGAGAACCGCAAGTGCGAGGTCGCAGGTGCGCGTGGGGAGTTCGCAGGTGCAGGCAGTGCTGGGCTAGAAAGGATGCACAGGTGCGAGTTGGAGGTCGCATCTGCGAGCCCGCAGGTGCGAGACCTGCGGTGCAGATGTGAAAGGGCGGAGTTGGCCAGTTTTTGCTTAAGCGGAGTGTGAGTGCGTAGGTGAGCGACCCGCAGGTGCGAGGTGCGTCCGTAAATGCAGAACCTAGGATCCTAAGTGAGCTCCGCATCTGAGATGGATTTTCCGCAAGTGCGGTGGCGCAGGTGCGAGAATTGGTCCGCAGGTGCAAAAGGCCTCGGTAGAAAATATAAAAAGGAGACTTCGCGGATTTTGGTCCATTTCTCACCATTTTCAGTCGGT